>SJXQ01009611.1:212051-412984 GCA_006408695.1 Aepyceros melampus | reverse complement strand
ATCCCCCGTTTCCCCACCCCCCCATTTTATAGATGAAAACTAGGCTTGGAGAAGGTGGGTGGACTGCCTGGGTGTCAGCGGCAAAACCTTATTGGATGGTGATGCAGGTGTGTGTCCTGCCCACATCCGGTGCCCCAGCCAATTGCAGTGCGTCTCTTTCTCCAAAGTCAGCCGTCCGTGCCCCGCCCCCACCTGCAGTCAGCTCTCACCCTGATTGACAGGAGTTGGTGGATCAGCATCTCTGCTCCCTCACCCTCTATTGGGATGATCTTGTGTTCTACCGATGGGATTAACTTCCAGCTCCCCACAGTGGTCAACTTACTTGATAACACGTCCTGTGTTGGCTTCTTTCCTTCCATTTCTCGTTCACCAATGTTTCTTAGGATCGCTTTCCAAGTAAACTATTTGTTCTGTAATCCTGGTCACAGGATCTGCCTCTCAGGGACCTCACGCTAAGTCAGATACGACTACTACGACTAATTACAGCTTGGTAATTAATTGCTGATGTTTACCGAGCAGTTCCTAAGTCCCAAGTGCTGTGCTAAGCTGTTTCCATGGGTCTTGTCACTAACTCCTCCCTAACAGACCCATGAGGTGAGTGTTATTATCATTTTACCTCTGAACTGAGGTTCAGAGAGGTAGAGTGATTTGTCCAAGGTCACACAGCTAAGGAGTCACACCCTTAACAGAGCTGGGATCCCTCTTCTGGGTTTTCAGATCATGTGTCCATTGCCCTCCCCAACAGGCTGCCTGTTTTTATACTACTTTTCCTTGATAACATTTGGCTTGTTGTGGGATGGAATTGTTTGAGGGAGTACCTGTTTGGTATTATAAAGTGCCTGCTCCTTCCTACCCAGAGAACAGCTCTGGGTGAACTAACAAAGAGGGTCACTTAGACTTCTCCTCATTTCTTTTTTTTCTTAGTGTCTTCCATCAATACAAGGTACTTGTTTCTTGTCTGTTTCCATCTCCCACACCCAGTAAGTTGTAAACGCAAGAGATCTTTTTGTTCTTTTTTTTTTTTTTTATTGCTGTGTTCCAATGCCTGGCATTCAAAAATAGATGTTAAGTGAAGGGGCAAGTGATTTCTAATAATTGATTCATACCACCTGGCCCACTGCCTTTGCAAGATTTCTGGCCACGGAGCTGATCAGAGTGTGTGTTCAGTTCAGTCGCTCAGTCGTGTCTGACTCTCTGCAACCCCATGAATTGCAGCACACTGGGCCTCCCTGTCCATCACCAACTCCTGGAGTTCACCCAAACTCGTGTGCATCGAGTCGGTGATGCCATCCAGCCATCTCATCCTCTGTCGTCCCCTTCTCCTCCTGCCCCCAATCCCTCCCAGCATCAGGGTCTTTTCCAGTGAGTCAGCTCTTCACATGAGGTGGCCAAAGTACTGGAGTTTCAGCTTTAGCATCAGTCCTTCCAATGAATACCCAGGACTGATCTCCTTCAGAATGGACTGGTTGGATCTCCTTGCAGTCCAAGGGACTCTCAAGAGTCTTCTCCAACACCACAGTTCAAAAGCATCAATTCTTCAGCGCTCAGCTTTCTTCGCAGTCCGACTCTCACATCCATACATGACTACTGGAAAAACCGTAGACTTGACTAGACGGACCTTTGTTGGCAAAGTAATGTCTCTGCTTTTGAATATGCCATCTAGGTTGGTCATAACTTTCCTTCCAAAGAGTAAGTATCTTTTAATTTCATGGCTACAATCACCATCTGCAGTGATTTTGGAGCCCCCCAAAATAAAGTCTGACACTGTTTCCACTGTTTCCCCATCTATTTCCTATGAAGTGATGGGACCAGATGCCATGATCTTCATTTTCTGAATGTTGAGCTTTAAGCCAACTTTGCCACTCTTCTTTCACTTTCATCAAGAGGCCTTTTAGTTCCTCTTCACTTTCTGCCATAAGGGTGGTGTCATCTGCATATCTGAGGTTATTGATATTTCTCCCAGCAATCAAGCTTGTGCTTCTTCCAGCCCAATGTTTCTCATGGTGTACCCTGCGTATAAGTTAAATAGGAGGGTGACAATATAAGCCTTGAAGTACTCCTTTTCTTATTTGGAACCAATCTGTTGTTCCATGTCCACTTCTAACAGTTGTTTCCTGACCTGCATACAGGTTTCTCAAGAGGCAGGTCAGATGGTCTGGTAGTCTCATCTCTTTCAGAATTTTCCAGTTTATTTTGATCCACACAGTCAAAGGCGTTGGCAGAGTCAATAAAGCAGAAATAGATGTTTTTCTGGAACTTTCTTGCTTTTTTGATGATCCAGCTGATGTTGGCAATTTGATCTCTGGTTTCTCTGCCTTTTCTAAAACCAGCTTGAACATCTGGAAGTTCACAGTTCACGTATTGCTGAAGCCTGGCTTGGAGAATTTTGAGCATTATTTTACTAGCATGTGAGATGAGTGCAGTTGTGCAGTAGTTTGAGCATTCTTTGGCATTGCCTTTCTTTGGGATGTGTGGGTACCCCTCCTCTAACCACCGAAGGTTCAACAGAGAGCTCCCATTACAAGTCAGGCAAAGAAACACTGTTGTGGGTATCTCCTAATCATGCTGGGCACAACAGTCTAGTTGTGGCACCTTTCCATTGTGTCATCAGGAGCTGATAAGAACCCAGAGCTGATAAGAACATGGCATGGTCACTGTCGCTTAGGCGTGGTGTGGATAGTGTGCCAAAGAGCCAGGTGAAAGGGTGAACAGACTTCAAAGGGGTGGAGGGAAGTTCTCGATGGAGGAATGCTGGATACAGGGCTTAC
This sequence comes from Aepyceros melampus, assembly GCA_006408695.1. Lineage (NCBI taxonomy): Eukaryota > Metazoa > Chordata > Mammalia > Artiodactyla > Bovidae > Aepyceros > Aepyceros melampus. The sequence goes on along the minus strand of SJXQ01009611.1, from coordinate 410,216 downwards.
GTTTCGTAAAGAGCGCAACTTGACGAGTGACTTAGCCCTTTTCACATAGGTGGAAGGGTCTTGTGTACAGGGTTCAGGCTGCTAATTTCTGAAAAGTAAGAAATCAATTTATATTTTTAGAGGCAGTTAAGTAGTTGTGAAGGAAGACCTCTTGTATGGGAGAGTATTAATGGCTTTAACATTTTGATGTTTCCTTCCCCCAAAGAACTGAAGTTGTAGAAGGTGAGGATCGTCTCACCTGGAAGGGACTTGCTGCAGTTCTCTTTCCTGGGGGAGGGATAGAGCCATCTCCAGAAGTTCTCTATAAGCCACTTAATTCTGAAAGACTGACTGTACTCCGTCATCTTTCTTGGGGTGGAGTGGTTTAGGGGACCTGGATCTTGAAGTTGGAATAGGAGCTGGCCTTTAAGAAGAGCAAGGGAATTGGAGGTGAGGGAATTAAATAGAGATACCATGTGTCACCAGTGGTAAAGAACCTGCCTGCTAATGCAGGAAATTTGGGCTCAATCCCTGGGTTGGGAAGATCCCCTGGAGAAGGACACAGCAACCTACTGCAGTATTCTTGCTGGGGAAATCTCATGGACGGAGAAACCTGGCGGGCTACACAGCCCATAGCGTCACAAAGGGTTGGACGCGGCTGAAGCAACTGAGCAGGCACACATGCAGTTCCTGAGTCGGCACTGCAGGTTTAGGGAGCTCTGTGAGCTGGCGAGACTGGCGGGAGGACGTGGAAGGGGTGTGGTGGGAAAGAGGGCTGGAGATTCAGGAGGGCCCTCACCACCTGCTGAGACACCGAGGAGTTGCGAGGACAGTGGGAAGCCGCTGACAGGTTCAAAGTAGGAGTATGACATAAGGCAGTTTTCTCTTGAAATAATGATTCTCATGGTTGGTAAAAGGATGAATTAGAAAAGACAAGACTAAGGGAGGGGTATCTAGGGTAATTCAGGTTAAGGCTTGTCAGTTTGGGATAAAAGCAGCTCTGTGTGTGTGCCTGCACACATGGTGATAATTGATGAGGACATGAATTTGATTATCTTATGGAGAGAAAGGAGCTCTCTAGGATATGTCTCCCCAGGACCCTTAATACAGGATATACATGGTCATAGGAACCCTTTCTGTTCAGCCTACTCAGCATCAGCGCTGCCTTTCTTTCTCCTGATTACACTTAGATTTTTATTCTCTTTCCTTAGGATCTCACTCCTGACAACCTCAGCCCCATCCTCCAATCTATGAGCTGGTCTTAGCCAATCAGAGTTAACTCAACTTTCTTAGGCTCAGTGATTGGCCTAGGCTTGGGTTCTTGAACCAGTTAGCTCATACTTTCCTTGGGCACAGCAGTTGGTGAATAAGTGGACATGTTGACCCCATCTGAGCCAATGAGGAGATGGAGGGGATGACCGTCCTGCTTCTTCCTCTGGATGTAATGTTTACCTTGGGTGTGAGAACCTATTAGTGGCTCTGGCAGCTAAGGGTTTTCATTTAGATGCCTCAAGGCTAAATTTCAGGCCATTTGATTCTGCTCTTGCTTCTCAGTGCATATTTGTTTATAAGTGTTTGTTTAAAACACTGGTTTAACACGAAGGCAAAGAACTAAGCTTTATACAGACATACATACTCAACATTCTTTTTTATTTGGAAAAAAGAAGGTAAAGCACAAAAGCACAATTCATCCACAGTTCTTTTACTTTATTTATCTGAATTACATGCAGTAAGAAGCAAAAGTTTCTATCTCTCTAGCCCACTGGCTCCTCTATTCCAGCACAGACAGGGCTTATTATTATTTTCTGCTTTATATATATCCTTTCTTTATATATATCCTTTCTTTATATATATCCTTTCTTTATATATATCCTTTCTTTATATATATCCTTTCTTTTTCCTGTGAGTATACAGACACATCTATATGCAAACACACATACATACTTTTTAACTACGTTTCGGTCATGCTATATACATTGGTCTCCAAACTCAAGGTACTTAGCTTCGTGGAAAGGAATGGTGAGAGGGACAATTCTCTCTGTTTGTCTTCAGCATGCCTCTGCTTCTGTGTTTCTCTTTCCTCTTTTTCCTGTTTTTGTATTGGTCATCTTTTGGCCATACTGCATGACATGCAGGATCATAGTTCCTGGACCAGGAATTGAACTCATGCCCCTGCACTGACAGTTTGGAATCTTAACCACTGGGCCATCAGGGAAGTCCCTCACGTGTTTCTTTTGTCTTTATATATCAGGTGGTAACTGGCTTCACCATATACTCTGTGTTCACATTTGCCCCTGAGTAAATACCCCTTAGTCTTTGGACAATGAAGTATTTCAGCTTCTCTGAACCGTCCTCTAAATTTTTTGGCCAGTACTTGGCAGCCTAATAGGGAATGAGGGAGTAGATAAAATCTGGTTGAAGGGTAAAAATGGGGAACAAGTGAGTAAAAAAAAAATCAGGGAAATGTTTAAGTAATACAATCTCCATTTCAGGTTTTGGAATTGAATGCCAAGTGCAGAATGTTAAATGGGACATTTTCAGAGCTTGGGAGAAGTTTGATATATAGGATGTAATTAAGAGGCTGAGAAGAGTGCCATTTTTTATATCCTCTACTTGTCACTTGTGCAGATTTGATTTCAAATATGATTTTTGAGGTTACAAGGGTAATTAATTGGATGGTCTCTTCCAGGAACTATCATTCACCTGAGTAACATCCTTTAAATTGATAGACCCAGAGAAAGAGTAGGTGAAGGGAAATACAAGAGGCTGTGCATTTTTTCATTTAACTGATATTTATTTGGTACCTACTATGTGCTGCAGACCTTGTTGCTGAGGTTAGGAGGTACAGTGGAGATGGCAGAGTGTTGGGGGACCTTGTCTAATTTGACAGGGGACAGAGAAGCAAACGTGTAGGCTGGCTCCACTGGGATAGATACCCTCACTTGAACAAGATTAATTAATTTTATTTTTTTTATCTAATTATAGATTATTTAAACAAGTAAGATCAGCCCATTTAAGAAAGTGACAATATTAGAGAACAAAAAGGAGCAAAAAAGGGTTATCTGCTATCTGTTAAGTGATCCTACTACCTAGAGGCAGCCACTTCAGTATTTTGGTAAATTTTCTTTCAATCTCTTTTAAAAAACTGAATTGTAGTTGATTTACAGTGTTGTTAGTTTCAGGCACACAGCACAGGGATTCAGCTATACATACGTGTGTGTGTGTGTGTGCGCATGCACGCGCGCTCAGTCGCTCAGTCATGTCTGACTCTTTGCGACCCTGTGGACTGTAGCCTGCCAGGCTCCTCTGTCCATGAATTTTCTAGGCAAGAATACTGGCATGGTTGCCATTTCCCACTCCACAGGAATATATATGTATATATTTGACATAATCTTAAGATTCTTTCCCCTTACAGGTTATTACAAAATAATGAACATAATTCCTCCTGCTGTACAGTAGGTCCTGGGCCTACTCTTGAAATGTAATTGTCAGATTATTTATTTAGTCTTTGAGCCTAAACTCAAACTTGAACATGGGACAGAGGCTTCTCCTGAGCAGTTCCCATAGTTGATGGAACTATTGTTTCTATGATCAGGAATGAATCCAGAATGAAACCTTTAATCTTTGTCCATGTGTCAATGTAAGAGATACTGTCAGTTCCATAATACCCTTCCTGGACCCAGAATGTGGCTGGCTCCAGCAGCTGGGTTTGCCAGGGTCATCCTTCTCCATCCTCAGGAGTGTACTCCATCCATCATGAGTGTGCCTCCAATCTCGCTAGTCTTCTCGTTCTTGGTACCTTAACTCTGATGCATCTGTGGATTGAATGGAGTAAACCTTTAATTAGAAAAGTAAGAGTTCATGAATGTGTTTTATTTATTCAGATTTGGAGACAAATTCCTGGATTCAATTCATAATTCTCAGAGTTATTAGAACTTTTTGAGAGTCAGTTTTCTCATTGTTAGAGTCCTTGTGGTTCTTTATTAATGCTCTTTATTGGAAGCTTTCTGTTCCTATGCCACTTTTACCCCATTGGAGTGCCAAATTAAAGACATACTCTTTAATATTTAGGTGGAGAATCCTCAGGACATCCATTTCCTTCACAAACATGAGGTTAAACATGGAGGTAGACTGTGCCTGCCTTCGTCTCTAGGGAGGCAGAACATTCTATTGTATGGGCTGTAATAATTTTCTTTTAGTGTTTCTTTTCTCCTTGGAGCTGAGAGAGCTTCAGATATTTGATGGCCATTTGAGGGTCATGACAACAGTTGTGATTGTGGCTTTTGGGAAGGCCAGTTCTGACCACATAAATAGGAGCCTCCAGCAGATGTAACAGGTTAGGGATGTAGACCACAGTACTATTACAGGTCACTTTTGCCTGGTCCTAAGATCCATTTGAGAGTCTCCAGTTTTCAGTCCAGGAGTGCTTTAGTTTATGCAAATAACGAACACAATGGAGAACAGCTGGAGGGCCATATTCCTTGGCTCAACCAGGTGCTGCCATGGAGCACCTTGGGCTTAATCTTGCCCAAGCTTGTATTTTCAAGAGAATGTCTAAATCTAACTGTTTGTGGGAAATCTCCTGATTTTAAATATTGGCCACTTTTTAAATAAAATATATTCTATAGTGTGGATCCAACAGAATCTACGTATGGGCCACTAGTTGGATTAGAATTATCTAGAAATTCCCTTCTGGTCTTTCTAGTTGAGAATTCTGTATTCCCTTCCTCATCCTTTCCTCACTGCAAACTTACAAGGTGTTCACAGTTTCCTCTCCTGGGCCCTTAACAATTTTGCTTCTACTTTGAATGAGTCTAGGTTGTTGCCATTTCACTACTGAATATATGAGATGAAGAGACCACAGTGTTACAGAGGCTGTGCAGCACTTGGGATAAACTGTGTTCTTGCAAATCAAAATACAAGAGCCCTCAATGAGAGTTATGGGTTATGCTGTTACAGCAAGAGCCCCTGCCGCTTGATGTGTATGCTGCCCAACTGAGATTGCATGAGGGCCTTTCACATACAGTATCTCATTTAATCCTCATGCTGTACAAGGAGTGAGGTGGTATGACCTCCACTTTATGGAAGCTCTGTGAGGTTTGACCTCTCGCTTGAAGATGCACAGCTGGTCAGGGACAGAGCCTAGCTTCCTGGTCCATCTCTTCCACTCTCATGTGGGCTGTGCGGCTTCCAGTTCACAGAGGTGTTATTTCCCTCTATCCATTACAAAGGCCTCCCTGGAGCATGCCTTGCACATAGTAGGTTCTTTTACCTTTCTGAATAATGATAATATGAAGCTGGCTTTGCTCCAGTGGGTAGAATTAGCCTAGTGGAGACAGTTTTTTCATGGCATAAATGAGCCTTTTAAAACCTGAATGACAGGACAAAGTTAATTTTGAGAAAATATAAAAGAAAGGCAAATATTTACCATTTTTACTTTATTAAAATGTAATGCACAGAAGCATATTTTTTAGGAGTTATAAATCGATTTGTTTACAAAGGAATTTTGGAGAAAGAAAAGTACTATATTTAAAAATTATATACTGTTCTATAATTGCACAAGCCAAATACATGTTTTATTTGTAATTACATTGGTAATATATGTAATTACATGAGAAAACAAGCAAAGCAAACTGTGTTCCAAACGAACATGAATCAACACTTTTCCTCCTTTTCTCCAGTTACTCTGCAGCATTAATTTGTCTTGCAGAAGTACGAATATCACACAGACATTGAAAAAAAAAAAAGCATCCCTGACCTACCTCAGGCACATTAACGATTTCTCAAGCAGGAGATACTGATGTTTTGCAGTCTCGGAGGTGAGAGTGAAACCCATCTTACTTCACTTCTGCTGCCTTTTTTTTTTTTTTGGTCTATGAAAAAGGTAGCAGACAGTTCATTTTCTGAGGCATGCTAAAACTATACCACCACTGCACCTGCGCCTCCAGAGTGGTTGTGCTATGGGTAATTTCTTCCTGAAGAAACCAACCCACATATTCTTTATTCCTTCTGCAAAAAAAAAAAAAAGCTAGGCTGGTTTAGGCATAATGATGCATTGTTTGGAAATGCACTTTCTTTTAAGAAATTCAGGGCTTATGTGAAATGTAATTCTCAGATTTCTGGGGAGTTATTCATTGAATCATTCCTTCAGACAATTATAGAGCTCCTGCTGTGTGCATCAGCTGCCTTGCTGGGCTCAGGGGTTACAGAGGGGAAATACCCAGTTCCTATTCTCTGTAGATGTAGTCTGGTCTGGTGAGGGAAAGACACATAAATAAGTATAATGTGGTATGGAAAGTGCTAAGAACCACAGGAGAAGAACTAGGAGACTCTGAGGAAGAGGAGTCCAGAGGCCTCCCAGGCTGGTGATGAGTTTGGAAGGGCTAGATAGGACTGCGATGGGTACCTCTTGCCCCAGGGATGAGGTGAAGTGTTGATGAGAATGCGTGCCGGCAAGGGTGTTGGACGCACCGGTGGGATGTGAATGATTGAGGCACATTCTAAGAGCTGCCATTTCTGTGGAGTTGAGAGTGAAGGTCAGGAGTGAGGGTGTGACAGGAGATGAGGTTTAAGCATGAAGGGAGATCATACCTCCGAGCCTAGAGATGTGCAGACGTAATCAGTAATCCGTGTTTAGGTCATGAACTTTTTTTTTGAATTAAAGTATTATTGATTTACAATATTGTGTTAGTTTCAGGTGTACAGCAAAGTAATTCAGTTATATACATATATAGATGTGTTTTTTTCAATGCTTTTCCATTATAGTTTGTTATATTGAATATACTTCCCTGTACTATGCAGTAAATCCTTGTTGTTATCTGTTTTATGTATAGTGGTGCGTATCTGTTAATCCCATATTCCTAATTTATCTCTCCCCGCTTTGGTAACCATAAGTTTTTTTTTTTTTTTTTTATATGTCTGTGAGTCTGTCTGTCTTGTAGATAAGTTCATTTGTAGATCACATGTAAGTGATGTCACACGCTACTTGTCTTTCTCTGACTTACTTTACTTAGTGTGATCATCTCTATTTCCATCCATATTGCTGCAAATGGCATTATTTCATTCTTTTTTATGACTGAGTAGTATTCCATTCCATATGTTTACACACATACATACATATCACATCTCCTTTATCCAATTCTCTGTTGACAGGCATTTAGGTTGCTTCCGTTTCTTGGCTATTGTGAATAGTGCTGCTATGAACATTGGGGCGCACGTGTCTTTTCCAGTTAGCACACTCATGAACTTTTATTATACCTTCTCTGCAGCTCCTGCCCATAGAGCCTTTGCTTTGCTGGAGGAGATCTTCTGGGGATTTAATCTCTTGTCTTGGATTATAGAGTTATCTGTGATGTCTAATTCCATGGGACAGGTTGCCAAGGGTGGGAGTCCTAACGTATGCTGCTGGCTTTGCCTTTCACCAGGTTCACCTTTAATCTGTGGGCTTCTTGGAGCTCTATCCACAAACAGAGAGGAGGGAAGGCACTGTTCTTGGAGGAGTATTTTGTAGACACCTAGCAGTTTTGGGCTCTGGAAGCATGAGATGGAGAAGGACGACTCTTGGGAATATGCAGAGGAACAGAATGCAGGGTGGCCTTGCTCCTTGCTCCTCCAGTCTCCTCTCACTTTGCATCAGATTCTCCCATGTAGACTTAAAATGTCAGCAAGCCAGAGACTGTGGGATGCATTATTGAATCCCACCTGTGTTGGTCAGGATATAAATATTGCTTAACTCCTTTGTGTTCAGCAAACATTTACAGAGTGTCAGGTTCTGTGTTCAGTCTCACATCTCTGCCATTAACAAGTCCCTGGCCTTGTAGGGAGGGAGAATGGACTGTTGAGGGATTTCTGACTGTGGGATGTGTAAGATGATATCATGATGATGAAGACAATAATTTAGGAAGGATATATCGGCAATATTGCCATGGTTACCTTTTGTCCCAGGGATGGGGAGAGCTGGTGAGAATGCATGCCAGTCAGGGGTGATGGATGTGCTGGCATTTGTTGAGTCTCTGCTGTGCACAGAGATTATCCTTGTGTCCATTTTAGGAGAGGTGTACTATAGTCTCGCATTTCATTGTTGAGGAAACTGAGGCATGGGGGCAGTTTCTGGTAAGTGAAGGAGGCAGAATTCAGACCCTGGGTGGTTACTAGCTGATGGGCACAGAGGAAGATGTAGTCAGTTGCATCTCAGAGGTGGTGCCCCTTTAGTGAAGATCCTGAAGGAGAACTATCCAGAGGGACAACCTGAGGCAAAGTGTGTTAGCTAAAGGAGAACTGGGATGATTACCATTGAGGTTTCAGTGGAAGGCAAGGGGGCATGAGGCTGGAGTCAGGGAGGCTCTGCTAGACTGCTCTGGGAGCCTCTAGGGTGCTGGCCGTGGGGGCTCCACCTTCCTGTTAGGGGATTCACATGACCTGTGAATGCAGTTGATGCCTCGTGACACCTGGGGCCATCTGCAAAGTCCTGTTTAGAAGCACTTGTGAGGCAGGGTACCAGGGGCATGTCCAGGAGGTTTTGTAGATGTGTACACGATGGAGGGGACTCTTTAAGAAACAGAACACAACATTTTAAATACAAAGTGAGATTCGGGGCCTTGAAAGGGACATGTGCACAGAAGGATCTGGAAGTGTCAGCTTTGTTAGCATCATGTAAATCCACCCCAGGCAGTCTTTTCCATCCATATTGTGCTTATTTCTGCACCAGTGCAGAAAAGCAATGATTCATGTTTCAGGTTTTTTTTTTGTTTGCTTTAACCCACAACTGAGGACCAGTCGTTTATTTCATCATGACATCCACCATATTCGGAGGGTGGCCTAACCAGCCTCTTTACAGGATGTCTCCTAGAATCGGCCACCCAGCTGTGGCTACTCTGCACACAGCGTCATCTCATGCATTCAAATACTGCCTCCTTGTACATCTATGTATATATTTCATTGCAGAGGGTCTAGAGATGGTTGATATTCAGGGCATAATTCCCTGAGCGTTCCTGCCTTGCTAAATTTCAGTTTGTATGTCTTTCATCAAATATTTGGCTTAGCTGGGGCTGGTTGGCATATTGTGTTAGCTCAAAGTGATTTATTGTCTCAGTGTCATCTATTCAATACAGAGAGGTAATATTTAGTGTGTCAGTGGGGATTATGTTGTAATCTCAAGAAAAATATAGGAAGTTGGGTAGAGAAAAAATCCAGGGAGAAGAACCAAGCAGTTATTAAAATAGACTTTTCTAATATATGTTCATTCGTGGAGAGTTACATCCACAACTTCATTTCTCATCAAAAAGTCTCAAAGAGCCAATTTCCAATAGTTCTTATCCTTCTTTGCAGCTGAATATTTGGGGGTATTTTAAAGCGATATTATAAAATAGATTGAAAATGAAGTCCTATAAATGATCTTTAATCAACAGACTCTGTTGCTTTATGGAACAGAAAACAGTGAACAAAAGACTATGATTTTAATTCAAGGAAAGAGAGCTATTTATTTTAAGTATTTCCGAAGAATGGCAGAAGTAATTTATCAGTTATAATTAGAGATATTGTAAAATGGACGATTGTGAAGAGAGTAATTCTCACTGGCTTTCTTGAGTTGGGGAAGGCTCTTCTGCATGATTCTTCACTATCTGGTTGTAGATCCTAGTGCCAGAAATTAACCTACGAACAGGTCAGAACCAGAGAAAAATGGAAGCTGAAACTATTCATGTTCCCCTTTTAATCCTGAAAATGGGTTTACTTTCCTTCTGTCTTGATAAGAAACCTGCTTGGTAAGACTTCTCCTTCCTGGGAACTTGGATTTCAAGAGTGGACCCACCACTCCCTAACTTAAAAGACTGTGACCAAGTGTTGGAACAAACAATGTGGTTTATACTGAGCCTGGCTTTCTTTCTGGGAGTCTGGAATTTTGGAATGTGCTGGGCAGAGGGTGCCTGCATGACCAGCCTCTGGTAGAAACACTGGACACTGACTCTGTAATGAGTCTTTCTCATGGACAACACTTTACGTGAGTTCTTGTTGCTGAAAGAATTGTGTCCTTTGTTACTCTACTGGAAAAGGACCCTGGAAGTTTGTACTTGGCTTCTTCCAGACTTCACCCCATGCACCATTTTCCTTTGCTGATTTTCTTGGTCTCCTTTTGCTCTAATATATCATAGCCATGAATATGGCCATCTGCTGAATCCTCCAGCTTTGAACCGTCAAACCCAGGGGTGGTCTTGGAGACTCCTGAGACATCTTCCCACCAGCATGTATATATGCTCAGCTAATTCATCCTAGCAAGGGAAGAAATTGCACTCATTGCACTCATCTCACACGCTAGCAAAGTAATGCTCAAAATTCTCTAGGCTTCAATAGTACATGAACCATGAACTTTCAGATATTCAAGCGGATTTAAAAAAGGCAGAGGAACCAGAAATCAAATTGCCAACATCCTTTGGCTCATAGAAAAGGCAAGAGAATTCCAGAAAAACATCTACGTCTGTGTTATTGACTATACTAATGCCTTTGACTGTGTAGATCACAACAAACTGTGGAAAATTCTTTAAGAATGGGAATACGAGATCACCTTACCTGCCTTCTGAGAAATCTGTATGCAGGTCAAGAAGCGATGGTTAGAACCAGACATGGAACAACAGACTGGTTCCAAATTGGGAAAGGAGTACGTCAAGGCTATATATTGTCACCCTGCTTATTTAACTTATATGCAGAGTACATCATGCGAAATGATGGGCTGGATAAAGCCCAAGCTGGAATCAAGATTGCCAGGAGCAATAGCAATAACACCACCCTCATGGCAAAAAGCGAAGAGGAGCCTCTTTTTTTAAAAAATAAATTTATTTATTTTAATTAGAGACTAATTACTTTACAATATTGTATTGGTTTTGCCATACATCAACATGAATTCCCCACAGGTATACACGTGTTCCCCACCCTGAACCCCCCTCCCTCCTCCCTCCCTGTACCATCCCTCTGGGTCGTCTCAGTGCACCAGCCCCAAGCATCCAGTATCATGCATGGAACCTGGACTGGTGATTCATTTCATATATGATATTAATACATGTTTCAATGCCATTCTCCCAAATCATCCCACCCCTGCCCTCTCCCACAGAGTCCAAAAGACTGTTCTATACATCTGTGTCTCTTTTGTTGTCTCGCATACAGGGTTATTGTTACCATCTTTCTAAATTCCATATATATGCATTAATATACTGTATTGGTGTTTTTCTTTCTGGCTTGCTTCACTCTGTATAATAGGCTGCAGTTTCATCCACCTCATTAGAACTGATTCAAATGTATTCTTTTTTAATGGCTGAGTAATACTCCATTGTGTATCTGTACCACAGCTTTCTTATCTATTCATCTGCTGATGGACATCTCGGTTGTTTCCATGTCCTGGCTGTTATAAACAGTGCTGCTATGAACATTGGGGTACACGTGTCTCTTTCAATTCTGGTTTCCTCGGTGTGTATGTCCAGCAGTGGGATTGCTGGGTCATAAGGCAGTTCTATTTCCATTTTTTAAGGAATCTCCACACTGTTTTCCATAGTGGCTGTACTAGTTTGCATTCCCACCAACAGTGTAAGAGGGTTCCCTTTTCTCCACACCCTCTCCAGCATTTATTGCTTGTTGACTTTTGGATCGCAGCCATTCTGACTGGTGTGAAATGGTACCTCATTTGTGGTTTTGATTTGCATTTCTCTGATAATGAGTGATGTTGAGCATCTTTTCATGTGTTTGTTAGCCATTCGTATGTCTTATTTGGAGAAATGTCTATTTAAAGAGCCTCTTGATGAAAGTGAAAAAGGAGAGTGAAAAAGTTGGCTTAAAACTCAACATTCAGAAAACTAAGAACATGGCATCTGGTCCAATCACTTCATGGCAGATAGATAGGGAAACAATGGAAGCAGTGACAGACTTTATTTTCTTGGGCTCAAAAATCACTGAAGATGGTGGCTGCAGCCATGAAATTGAAAGACACTTGCTCCTTGGAAGAAAGGCTATAACCAACTTAGACAGCATATTAAAAGGCAGAGACATTACTTTGCCAACAAAGGTCTGCCTAGTCAATGGTTTTTCCAGTAGTCATGTATGAATGTGAGAGTTGAACTATAAAGAAAGCGGAAGGCCAAAGAATTGATGCTTTTGAACTGTGATATTGGAGAAGACTCTTGAGAGTCCCTTGGATTGCAAGGAGATCCAACCAGTCAATCCTAAAGGAAATCAGTCCTATATATTCATTGGAAGGATTGATGTTGAAGCTGAAACTCCAGTACTTTGGCCACCTGATGCGAAGGGCTGACTCACTGGAAAACACCCTGATGCCTGGAAAGATTGAAGGTGGGAGGAGAAGGGGATGACAGAGGATGAGATGGTTGAATGCCATCACTGACTCCATGGACATGAGTTTGAGCAACTCTGGGAGCTGCTGATGGACAAGGGGCCTGGAGTGCTGCAGTCCACAGGGTGACAAAGAGACCTGACTGAACGACTAAACTGAGCTGAAGTAAAGAAATGAGCACAAAACCATGTCTGTCCCTTCATGCCAGGTCTTCTCCCAGTCACACCCCACAACACTTAATGCTGCTTGCCTATTGCTCCTCCTCCTCTGGCTTCTTTGTCCTGGGTGGGGGGACACTGGGAGTTCTTTCCTTTCCAGCCTCCTCTGTGGGCTTCTTGTCTCAGTTGCAGTGTGTGTGTGTGGGGTCCCGTCCCAGGTTCTCTCTTCCCTGTTTGCTTCGCATGTGCCAGTGGTCCTTGGTGAGCTGAGATGGGGAAATTGCATGGGGGAATCTCTGGAAACTCAATTCCCTGGTTCCTGCCTTGGGAGGCAGACAAGAATCTCTTGGGACAGGAGCCTGCACTAAACTTCCCAAGGAGTTCAAGCTAGATTTTGCCTCTCAGCTGAGAGCGGTCAGCCTTCGTGATGCCACCCATAGCCAGTACCTTTACACGACAGGGCCCCCCAAATCTGTGCTTCCACTTGACACCCCTGGTCTGAGATTTGGACCTGAGCCAGAAGAGGCCTGCCCACTCTCCCCCATCCCTGTCATTGCCCCTTTGTCCAGGCTGGCACCTCTTGGACTCCACCCCCGTCTCCCGCAGTGGCCTTTCTGGATAGCTGTTATCCCGTCACCCTGCTTCATAAAACTCTTGAGCACCTCCTCGGTGCTGTCACTCTGGGCTGGCACTGGTGGACCCTTGGTGAGTTTTTGTGGAATGAGTGAGTGAATGCATGGATGTGTAAGTGTTAAGTTTTATTCAAGTGCCGAGTTAGCAACCCTGTGAGCCCTGTAGGCAGACCAAGAGCCAGAGCTGAGATTTAGAGCCAGTGAGCTGTTGAACTTACTTGAGATCAATTTGCTGAAGACTTTGGAAAGTCGGTAGGAGGAGGGGGGAGCAGAAATGGGTGTCACTTGTCTTTGTCTAAGAGTCATAGGAAGAGAAAGGTGGAAAATAACTCCAGTGATGGGGTGGGGGGGCTTTTGATCCTACTGGGAACCCTTCAGTGGTCCATAGGACCCCCTTCTTATTGGGAGAAGAGGAGTTCTTGCTAAGGCAGGATCTCCCAAAAGTGTGATGCTCCCTGGTTTGAATCTGGCTCTGCCACATGCTGGCTATGGGCTCCTGGACAGATTCTCAGTGCCTCAGTTTACTTATTGTAAAGTGGAGATCATGGTGTCTGTATCCAGGGGTATTCATGGAAGTCTTTGAGAAAACGTGTCTATAGCTAAAGAAAGTGTGAGCATTCATAAAGGCTCTGTGCAGTCTTATGCTGATGGTGATGGAGGCAGCGGTGGTAGCATTAGCTGCTTTAGTTGGGCAGGCACCTGACATTTACCATCACTGTGTCTCCAGCCCCTCAGGTAGAATCTAGTGCGTAATAGGTGCTCAGCAAAAACTACTGAATGGATGCTTGTGGCCTGGGTCCTAATTATTTAATGTAGGTGGTTGACTGGCACCATCCGCCATGTGGTTGATCTGCAACAAATTGTAGCTATCACTCTTGTTATTTACCTAGAAATAAAAAAAGTGGCTGTGATAGGGGTTTATGTTCTTTTGTAAAGCATAAGCAGCAGTGTGATTCCTTCAGGTCTTTAATGGAGCCACATGAATTCCCATGCTTTGCTTTCATCAGGTGGGGCTGTTTTCCTAGCAAGGACACGCCTGGGGACTCGTTCTCATTTCGTGAGAGAGTGGAGGCCAAGACCTGTCTGTTTCCATGGAGGGTGTAGAAAGCACACAGTTCTGCCATCTCCAGAATTTCAAGTCCCGCCTGGGGTGCAGCTCTGTGGTGACACTTGTTTCATTTCCCTTCAGTGCTGGCTTAGAGCCTTGGTCTTCCTTCCAGCCTCCTGCTCACATCTGTCATTTTTCTTTGGCTGATCAAATCCTTCTAGGACTTTGGGCCTGATTTGCTGTTTCAAGGTCTCCTCCACGCAACACTGGACCCTTCAGGAGCCTGTGGCGTGGGCACAGGTGCTTTGTTTGAGTCCTCCCTTTGCACCTCTCCTGCCATCCCTGTTGGCAGAGGAGGGAAGAGATGGCAGGGAGGATTGAAACAGCTTGCTCTGAGAGCTGAGATTAAGCTTGAGGCTTAATCTTACCTTGTGTGGGGTGATCTGCCCTTTGTGCCATGCTTGCCTTGCAGGGAGCCCTTCAGAGTGCACCACAGCCGAGGGCTAACTTCTATTAATAGGATGACTTGGAGCCCTTCTGTGGATACCTGACTATTGGCCTTGGACGTCTCTCCAGTGGTTGCTTTTATGTGGACTTTGTTTCAAGAAATTTTTCTAGGAATGAAGTCAATACGATTGAAAGCAGCTCTGTGCTGCAAAGCCTTACACAGATACCGAGTTTGTAAATAGTCCACATGGTCATTTGTAAAGGTGTCTGTCCGTTCACCCCTAACCTGCATTGGGGCACTTGCAGTGAGATGCCAGCTCCTCCCATGAAGAGGAGGAGTCTGTTTTCCCACTCTTTGAAGCTGCTGCTTGGTCGTGTGACTTGTTTTGACTAATGAGATGGTGGTAAATTGGACACTAGCTGAGGTTTGAAAAGTGCCTGTGCGTTGGAGCAGGTTCCCTTCTGCCCCTGGGATCCCTGCTGCCACCTCTAGGTGAGGAAGTCTGCTGGACATGTGACCCAGCTGCCCCCTAGAAGCAGAGCTCCCTTAGCTGAGCAGCCACTGATACAGACCCATGATTGAGTCTGACCTGGATCAGCAGAAGAACCACCCAGCTGAGCCTGGATCAAAGTCTTGCCCCACAGACTCATGGGGCAAATAAATGGTGGTGGTTTGAAGCCACTGAATTTTAGGGCTAGTTTGCTACTCAGGGAAAGCTAACTATCTAACTGATAGAGTTGACTTAATGGCCAGTGATTTTTTTTTTTTTTTTCTTAACCGAAAGGATTTAAGGAAAAAATTTGCAAACCTATTTGCTACAAGATTTCTTAAAAAGTAACTCTTTTCAGGGCCTGTGAAATACCCAGTTTATCACCCCAGCTTTGTACTTAAATGTTTCAGAACACATGTGGATTTTGAGTATGGATTTCCAAGTTGGAAGAGAATCTTTGGCCAGAGTGCGTCCAAATAAGTGACCACTAATCCCAGACACCGGGGTTAGTTGTGTCTGAGAATTCATGATCCAAGAAGTAAGAAATTTAGCCAGAAATATCCTGAGCATGGCTCTGGCAGTTGGGAGTAATTGACTGAAAACTACAAACTGCTTGGATTCAGCATTGTAAAAGATAATTTCACACATGGTGGTTCTGTAAGGGTATTAAGGCTCAAAAAAGTAAACTGGATTAAGAAGGCCTAGTGAATATGAAACACTGAATGGAGGCATTAATAACCTAAAGTGTGGATGAAATTGAGGAACAACAGACTCCAAGAGAAGCAGATGAAGTAAAATCGGATGAGTTCAAATTGGCTCTAATATTCTATAACTGGAAGATCTCATCCCATTGTATTAATTAAAAAAAAAAAAGACAAGCACATTGTACACATCACACATGCATACACATAGATACACATAACCCAGAGAAGATCTGCTAACTCTTGTCCATTGAAAAGGAGCTCCACTTCGAGGAATTCTACCTGACTCACTGTGTGTGTGTGTGTGTTGACGTGCAGGACGTGAATGTAATAGGTTATTTACTGCAGCTTTCCTTGTACTTGTAAAAGACTTGACATAATGTAAATGTCCTTTGTATGGAGGACTATTAAAGAGAAAGAAAAAGATCTCCCAAATATTAATACAGAACAAGATCCAAGACATATCAATTGAAAAAAGCTTGGGACCCTGTTTAGTGGTTTAGCAATTATGTAACAAAAGGACACACACAAAACACACACATGCACATATTTGTATCTAGTAATACTTCATGGGGAGAAGGCAGTGGCACCCCACTCCAGTACTCTCGCCTGGAAAATCCCAGGGATGGAGGAGCCTGGTGGGCTGCAGTCCATGGGGTCGCCAAGAGTCGGATACGACTGAGTGACTTCACTTTCACTTTCACTTTCATGATTGGAGAAGGAAATGGCAACCCACTCCACTGTTTTTGCCTGGAGAATCCCAGGGACGGAGGAGCCTGGTGGGCTGCTGTCTATGGGGTCACACAGAGTCAGACGCAACTGAAGTGACTTAGCAGCAGCAGTAATACTTCATGGACTTACACGCAGAGCTCACCGCCAGAGGGCAATGCAAGAAAGTGCTAGTCATCACTGCCTGGGGTAGGAGCCAGGGGCCTGTGGTCAGTATGTTGCTGGGCAGGGCAGGGGTGGGAGGGAAGTTTCACTGTATGCTCTTTTGTGTTTACTTTTCACTATATTTCTGGATTATTTTCATGAAAGTCATATAAAATGTATTTAAACTATTGCTCCTGTTCTATATTAAGCTTCTTGAAGGCTTTTGTGTCCTCATTCTGATGAGTTATGGCAGTCCGATCCCAGGAGGTTGTGAGGGAAGCGCCCACTGTGGCAGAGGAGTGACAAGGCCAGCTTTGGGGTCTTTCTGGGTTCTGGGCCTGGTGTGGCCATTTTCAAACTTGGACCACCTCGGATGCTTTGTCCTTGAATTTCTCATCCATGACCTCGGAGAGGAAGACCACACTCTCCCCTGCTGGGAATAAGCAATGAACAATGTATGTGCTCTGAGTCTGGTTCAATCTCAGGCTCCCTGGCACTGCCTGCTGTCAGCCATAGCCGAGTCTTCATGGTGGGGTTGTCCACGCCCTTGTGGGCTCAGGTGGGATATTGAGCGAGGCAGTGATGTCTCAGTGGGGCCTCTCTGAGCAGCATCGCCTGTCCTATGATTCCAATCCAGGAGAAATCATACAGGCCTGGAAGCTGAGGAGTGCAGAAGAGTGCCAGAGAAACACCATGGTTCCATGTAAGCAAAAACAGAACATAAAGATTTAAAACTAATTGCATAGAGGAACTTTTCTGGCAGCCTAGTGATTAAGACTCCATGCTTCCAGTTCAGGGGGTGTGGCTTCAATACCTAGTTGGGGAACTAAGATCCCATCTACTGTGTGGCATGGCCAAATAAAAAAATAGTAATTGCATGGGGAGGGAGACACGAGCAAAAAGGTCAGAGATACAAGGGAGCCAGGATGTTGATGAACTGGTGGGAACTCCAGCTGAGTTCCTTAGCAGCGTTACTGGAAAGCAACACCTCTTACTGTCCCACTGCGTCTCTATTAGACTAAGTGGATTTATTTTGGTGGAAATTGTCATTGGCGTTAGTGAAGTAAGTGGGTGACTTTTCTCATGGCTTCCGAGTGGAGCCTCCACAGTGATGCACGTGGTGGAAGGGACTTGATGAATAACTGATCTGAATCATGAGTTTCACAAATACCCGAGTGCGTGTCCAGAGAGGGTGAGTGGCTCTCCTATGGTCACACAGGGCGGAAGTGGGGAGCCAGGACTAAGCCTCATCACTGTATCTGCTGCCTGGCCTCTGGTATTGCCGTTTTGTGTGGCAGTGGCTCCGTGTACCCCCAGTGGTGGTCTGGTGTTATGTTGACATAGCTCTGGCACGTGATAGCAGAGTCGATGGCAAGGTGTGGCTGTGAGGCTGTGTGGGGCTCTGGCTGGGGACAGGGCATGAGATTGGGATGGGAAAGGAGAGAAAGGGGTTCCACTTTGATCCTCCAGTGTGTGGGGGAGCAGGAGAAGGTGCTGGTGCCCCTGTCCCAAGCAAGGGGGTTTTGTGATCTGGCCAGAAGGTGGAATTGTTACTGAGGTTAATGATGGAAGCAGTGACTCATCTGCGGAGGGACCCTCCCTAACCTCAGTACTGAGGCTCAGGGATTTATTGTTCGGTCGTTGGTCCTCACAGAAGGCCCTGGGGTAAAGGCTATTGTCTGTTTATAGACAAGGAAACAGGCTCTGGGAGACCCCGTGGCTTCTCTGTCTCAGGATGAGGGAAGAAAGAGCTCAGGTTGGCTCAGCTCCAGTGCCCACCGTGCTCCCAGCTGCCAAATCATCCATCTCTGTCTTCCAGGCCAAATAGGGTGGCCCGTGTGACCCGTTCTGGTCTCAATCCTCCTTTTGCTTTGCATTTCTGGTGTTGCCCTTGGAATGGAAGGAGCCTGCTTCAGACCCAGAGCTTCTGAGGCTGTTCTGGACACTGGAACCTTGGCGCACCAGAGTCACGTTCAGATGTCCAAGGCAGTCCTCCCAGAGCTTCTCACCAGCACTCGCCTCAACACTTACCCTGTGGCTGGCACTGAGCTGGAATTCCGTACCTGTCATTTGAGTCCTCACAGCTCTAGGCACTGTCATTTTATTGATGAGAAGCCCTGAGCTCAGAGAAAGTAAATAACTCCAGGTCACCCCGTGGATGAGAGTCGTAGACAGGACTTGAATCCATGCAGCCTGACCCCTAGAAACCAGGCTGGGGTTCTTTTTTATTTTTAATGAACTGGAGAGAAAGGTGTCCTCCCTGTGGACATGTCTCCTGCCTCCTGGTCTTTCCTGTGCTGTAAAGTTCAGGCCCTCCTTTGTGGCAGCTCTTGGTTACTCTTCCAGACCTATGTATGGAGGCCACAGCGCACTTGGAACTCTGTGTGTGTGTGTGTGTTGGAGGGGACAGCCAGAAGTGCTTGACAGTGTGGGGCTGAATCTCTGCAAAGGCATCTGTCAGAATGCCAAGGGTAGTCTGGGTGAAGAGGGGTCAGAGAGATGACTGGTTCTGCTTCGAGAGGGTCCCCCCTTTTAGAGCTGGCCACCTTTGAGGAAACTAGCAATGTGATCAGCTGACGTTTCATGGGGTGTTTGCACTGGCCCTTTTCTTCCCACCTTCCTCTTCTTTTGAACCCTGTAGCAGGGGTCACCAACTTCTGTAAATAGTGAGATAGTAAATATTTTAGTCTTGCAGTTCTACAGTCTTTGTCACATCTAGTTAGTTCTGATATTGTAGTGGAAACGACTTATAGACTGTGGAAATGAATGGCAGTGTATGTGTTCCAAAAAAGCGTATTGACAGAAATGAGCAGGGGGCCAGATGTAGCCCATAGGGGTTAGTTTGCTGATCCCTGTTCTAGAGAAAGCAAACTGGGCTTTTGGGGGTCAGGAGACCTTGGGCACGTCCTTGCACTGCCCCTCAGTTACCAGATTACCCCTGACCTGCTTCTCCAGAGCCTCAGTTTCCTCTTCTTGGGAGGAAGTTGGACTAGACCCCTAAAGGGGTGGTTAGGGGAGGATTTGGGGTGACAGTATGGGAACCCTGAGTGGGTACTGGTAGAAGGCCAGAAGACAGGGAGGGAATTGTTTAGCTGAGAGTTGACCTTGATTCCAGAATCTGATGACATTTCTATGCCAAACACTGGAGTAAATTGAGCAGAGAGTGTCTGCGAGTAACAGAAAAATCCATTGTATGGCTGCTGAGCACCTGGGGAAAGCCAGGGGGCCATGTCTTCAAATAAGTTCAGGAACCTTTGTGGGAGGAATAAAAAAGTCTGCAGCTAGGGGGAATTGAGAAGCAGCTCTAAGTGTAGATGTTACATACGCTGCCTCATGAATTTTAACTCTGGAAATTAATTCGTTTTATTAGGAAGACAATGAGATTGAGCACAGACTGGGCGGAGGCGCAGCACTGAATGGAAAGTGTTACGAGGGCCGAGGGTGGGAAGGTGTCTGGGGGTGTGGCAGAGTGTTGTGTGTGCGTACGTGCGTGTATGCGTGTGTGTCTGTAGTCCAGAGGAGTGCACCCATCCTAACATTTTCATTAAGCCACTGGAATTGGGGGTAAGCAGCATGTTAATGTGGAGAAGGCAATGCCAACCCACTCCAGTGTTCTTGCCTAGAGAATCCCAGGGACGGGGGAGCCTGGTGGCCTGCCGTCTATGGGGTCGCACAGAGTCGGACACGACTGAAGCGACTTAGCAGCAACAGTAGCAGCAGCAGCATGTTAATGACAACCCACTCCAGTATTCTTGTCTGGAAAAATCCCATGGACAGAGGAGCCTGGCGGGCTACAGTCCATGGGTTCGCAAAGAGTCGCATGTGACTGAAAGCGACTTAGCACGTGTAGCGCGGCACATTAATGGAATCAGATTGCTGATAATTCAGTCCATTTGGTGGTCTTAGAAATTGCTGATGCTCCCTGAAAGGCCAGAAATCAGGAAAAGGGAGGGGAATGCAATGGAATCCTTTTTTCCAGAAATTGTATATTGTGTACCTACAATGCAGCAATTCCTCTTCCAGGCACCAGCAGTGAAGAAGGCAAAGTCTTTGTCTTTATGCACTCTGCTTTCTAGTGGAATGGAATGACCGTGAAGATTGATATGATTGTATAGCAGGGGAAAAGGGTAAAGTGGGAGGGTAAAGACAGGCATCTGAAAGTTAGGCCAGGTACTGCAGAAGGAATCATAGCACTGAGAGCTCTGGCTTACTGTTAATTACTTGTGCCAAAGTCAGGCTGCAGCCACTCAGGTGAGCCAAAATAACAGGTGATTAAACAGCAAATAATTTATATTTGGTGATGAAAAGCAGAAGAGCTAAACCTCTGCTACTCAGAACCTTTGGGGTGTGAGTCTCACTTAATAGCTGAGTTTTCTTCCACTGGGCTATGGATTTAAGCATCAACGTGATTATTTTAAAAACTTGAAACATTTGCCTGGCAGGGAAAGTACCATTCTGTGTTTAGAGAAAAGGCTTTCTAAAAATTTATTCCATGTGACTCTGCCTTCTGAACAGAAGAGATCAAATGAAATTGAGATGCCCAAGGTCTGTATCAGGAAACACACACACGCATACACATACACACACAGGTGCGACTGTGAGCTTGCTTTAATGCAACATTTCCTTGGGGGCTATGAGATATCTCTGCCCCTGTGTGCAGTGGCTCCCTGATAGTTGTACTTTTTGATATTTCGTGTTTGCTTTGAAGTCTTTTTATTTTTTTCTTTGCCTGCATTGTATCTCTCTGTAGCAGTCCCTTTCTTCTTTATTAGTCTTCATTTTATTTGTTTGCTTACATGGAATCATATGTATATGCTCATGTGGAGAGCTTTGAAAACTACAAATTGGAGGAAGAGAATCATTACCTACAATTCCACCTCCTGGAGACCATTAATGTGAATATTCTGATCCATACTCTCTCTGACTCTCCTTTTTTATGAAAAAGGGGCACAGTGTACATGTTGCCTGGTGATGTGCTTTTTTCCCACCTGATATCATGAATATTTGTCAGAAATGTGTTTCTGTAGTAGTACTTTAAGTGTGTGCATGTGTTTTTGCAGAAATCTTGCCATCAGAAGTGTTCAAAGGTATGTTAAAGTTGAGGGACTAGAGCAATACCCTCACTACTCAGCTGCAGCAGTGGTCACATTTTGCCATTCTAGCACACCACTCCCCATAGCTTTTTTTTCTGATGAAAATCAGAATACAGGCGTATCACTTCATTTGTAAATCCTTCAGAAGATGTATTAAGCCAGAAGTTCTCACCTGGGGGCAGTTCTTCCCTCCAGGGGACAAAAGGCAGTTGCTGGAGGCGGTTTGGGCTGCTGCTGCTGGGGATGGTGAAGGCTGCTGTTGGCTTCTAGCAGATGGAAGCTAGGGTTGCAGCTAAACAACCTGCAGTGCAAGGACTGCCTTCCAAAACAAAGCATTATCCGGCTCCAAATGTCAACAGTGTCCAGGCTAAGAAAGTCTGGTCTAACAGATCAAGATTTCAAAAATACAAGCATAATTCTATTACCACATCCAACAAAACTAACAACTGTTCTTTTATGTCACCAAGTTTTCGTTCACTTTTCAGTTAAAAAAAAAAAAAAGGTATGGCTAGTTTGATTCACTTTCCCCAAAGGTCTTTTAATTTCTTTTAATCTCTTGATAATTCCCCCTTCGCTTTTCTCCATGGCAGTTATTTGTTAAAGACTCTGGGTCATTTGTTTTTCTGTAGACTTTCCCATACACTGGATGTGGCTGACCGCATCTTTAGGGTATAGTGTATCACTCTCTCTCTAAGCCCCCATTTCTTTGAAAATTGAAGTTGAGATTAATTAGCAAGTTCAGGCATTGTGAGCCGGATGTATCCATTTAAAATGTCCCCATCAACCGTTTGTCTAATGCATTGGTGTTCACAGTGTGGTTCCTTAATTAGCACCATCATCACCTAGGAACTTGTGAAAATTCTAATTCTTGCACCCTCCCTGATCTACTGCATCAGAAACTCTGGGGGTAGGACTCAGCAATTTGTGTTTTATCGAGCTCTTCAGTTGTATTGGAGTTCTCGAACATATAAACAGAGAGAGAGAGGAAGGGAGGGAGAGAGAAGGACTGAGAAGGAGAGAGAGGAAGAGGGAATGATGTATAACAAGGAATTGGTTCATTCAGTTAGGGAGGCTGGCAAGTCCAGAGTCTGCAGAGTAGATTGGTAGCCTTGAGACCCAGAGAGAGCTGATGGCACAATTACAGTGCCAGAGTCAGTGCTGCAGATGAAGCCCAGAGGCAGTCTGCTTTAGAACCAGGAAGACCCAGCACTACAGAGTTCCTCGTGCTTGCAGGGAGGGCCAGGCGGGGAGGTCTGCCATTTGTTCTGTTCAGACCTTCAGCTGATTTGATGAGGCCCACCCCCATTACAGAGGCAATCTGCTTTATTCCATCTACTGCTCTGAATGTTACTCTCATCCAGAAAACCCTCATGAAGATGTTTAATCAAATATCTGGGCTCCCTGTGGCCAATCAAGTTGACACATAAAATTACTCATTACCCTAAGTGATGCCGATGTGTGCTGGAGTTTGAGAATCACTGTGCTAACTTTTTGGTTTTATTTCCACCATTTGATGAACTCTGTGTGTGCTAATGGTTTTAACAGACATTGATGGACATTTTCTAGGATGGTTTATTTCACTGAAGATTGCAAAATGGTGTTTCACATTCCTTTGTTTAGCATTTAACTGTAACTTTTGGATGAGGAAGAATTTTCCCTCATTGTCTTTGCTTACCCTGAAGGACAGTATTTGCAGGAAAGACAGGATAAATGCTTGATTTATTTCCTATATTTCTATTTCCTTTTTATTGAGGCATAACTTACACATGATAACATGCGCAAATCTTAACTGTACAACTTAATGGATTTTACACATGCATACACCCATGCAGCCACCATCCAAGCCAAGATAGAGAACATTTCCAGAATCCCACTCCCCCGTTCCTCCTCCTAGTTGGTCTCACTCCCTGCTTTCCACAGTAAACAGTTGTGCTTAAGCTGTATTTATGATGTCCTTTTCTGCCCAGTTTATTTTGTATGTAATCAAAGTAGTCATTTGTTTTATACACAGTTTCCGGATTTAGTTTCACGTTAGGAACTTCGCTTACAATCTAAGATAATAAAATATGTTGCTTTTCCTCTTGTTGTTTAGTTGCTAAGTCATCTCCAACCTTTTACGCCCTGTGGACGTAGCCTGCCAGGCTCCTCTGGGCATGGGATTTTCCAGGCGAGAATACTGGAGTGGGTTGCAATTTCCTTCTCCAGGGGACTTTCCCTCCCCAGGGATCGAACCCGCATCTCCTGCATTGGCAGGCGGACTCTACCACTGAACCACCTGGGAAGGCCCACCTTTCCTCGAGTCTTAATTAGTATGTGCATGCAGACACACACACATGCACACTTTTGATTCATGTTTTCAGTGACCAGCTAGTTGTCCTAACATCATTTATTGAATCCTGCCTATCTTCCTTACTCATTTGAAATAAAGCCTCTTTTATCTTATATTAAGTTTCCATATAAACATAAGCCTACATCTGGATATTCTGTTATATCCCTGTCTTTTCCTGTCATATCGCATCCCTGTGTGTTTTACCATCTGGTAGTCCAAGTTATCCCAAATCTTCACAGTTTCCACAATTTCAGGTTTTTTTTCTGACTATTCTTGCTGACTTTATTCTTCCAGATGAATTTGGGGATCATACTGTCAAGGTTCATAGATTGGAATTTTTAATTGGAATCACCTCTTCAATTGTCACAAAACTGGATATCACAAAGTTTCCAAGAACAACATATTTGGTGGACTCAGTAGTTCCTTTCTGTCCTCCAGTAAAACCGTCTAAAGTTTTGTATGTTTGTGTAAAATCCATTCCTAGATGTTTTGTTTATTCTTATTCTTTTGGGAAGTATCTTTTCTCGTTTTTTCTATATGGTTATTAGGGTAGACTACTAAGAATAGTACCCGTCTCTCTCACTGAAATCTATTTTTTCTATTCGCTTTGGGTTTTTCAAGTATATTAATACAATCAGCTCCAAAGAAAGATGATTTTACTGCCTCTTTTCCAGTATTTACTACTTCTTTTGTTCTTTGTAAAGTTTTCTGGCTGTTCTGGGTCTGCTGGCATGAGGGTTCTTTGTTGCCATGCATGGGTTCTCCTGTTGTGGTGAGCAGGCTTAGTTGCCCGGCCACACGTGGGATCTTAGTTCCCTGATCAGGAATCAAACCTGAGTTCCCTGCCTGGGAAGGCAGATTCTTAACCACTGGACCGCTAGGGAAGTCTCTTACGTTGTTCCTTTCTGAATGTATCCAGTAGCACGTAGAGTACAGTGTTACGTAACGGTGGTGAAAATGGGCATCTTTTTTTTTAAAACCATTGCCTAATGGAAACACTTACAGGCCACCCCCCTTGAATACTCTGTTGATTATTTTGTGATATGATAATGGTGTTGGTGATAATGGTGTGTGTGTGTGTCTGTGTGCTAGTTTTACTCGAGTTAAACACGAGTTCTGTTTTAATTTATCAAGAGTTTTCTTTTTTTTTCTTATCAACTCAGGCATAAGTGAAGAATTTGATTAAATGCTTTTTATAAAACTACTGAGTTCACCATAAAATGTTTACTCTTTACTGTATTAACATGGTGATTATTTTTAATGGGTCCTCTTCTTGAGATGAACCCTATTAGGACGTGGTGTGTTATTTTTTTTTAATGTTTTTCTGGTTTCCATTTGATAAGTGCTTAATTAGGATTTTTGCTTATGTTCATAAGTTAGTTTTTTTTTTTGAGTTCTTTTTTCTGGTCTTTCTCAAATTGTTATCACTATTATACTGGCTGTTTAAAAAAAATAAAGCTTGTCAAAGTAAATCACCTCTGAATCATCTATGTTTAAATGTTTCTTTTGGGGATAGCTCTTTGACAAGAGAGAGGGTATTTTTATTTTATTTTGAATAAGAAACTTTAGAAAACTTAAGTTTAGTGAAGTGAAGTCGCTCAGTCGTGTCTGACTTTTGTGACCCCATGGACTGTAGCCTACCAGGCTCCTCCGTCCATGGGATTTTGGTGAAGGGAAGTTGTTTTATTTTTTGTCAAATTGCTTTTAAAATTAGTTCAGCTTAGATTTTTTTGGCCTAGATTGTTTGCTTTTGTTTTCTGCCTCTGTTTCTGTTCTTCTGTGTCCTCTTGATTCTATATCCCAAAATCCCCTCAGAAGAACTCTTTGGAGTTGGGAAGGGGGAATGAGGATGGAGAAGCAGCTGAGCAGCTAAAGGCAGTGTTCCATTTGGTAAGATCGGAAGGGAGGAAGTTGGCAAAGAATCAGTCCTTTTTCCCCATCAGAGTAGAAAGATAATGGGATCAGAAAAGGGCACTGAGGCAGGGCTCAGTCAGCGCGTGGTTGCATACATTAGAAAAAGATGCAGACCCGGGCAGCTGAGTGCACGGAGAGTGGGGGGTTTCAGCTCCCCTGCCCTTCTGCAGGGGGCACCATGCAGAATCAAGGGTGGCGGCCCTGGCATGAGGGCTCAGAGCTCTGCCTTCCCTCCTCACACGGGGAGGGGTAGAGCCGGTTTGAAAGGCTGGGGAAGCCACCTGCACCTTCAATCTCTATGCCCTCCCCCTTTTGCCAGAGTCACTTTCAACTGTTCACTGAACTAATTTCTGAATGACCTGGCTAGGCTCAGGGTTAGGTGGGAGGGAGTAAAACAAGCACACAAACAGGACCCTCAGGGAGGACCCTTGTGGAGCTTACATCTGTGTAGGGCAGGTGGACAGAAAGCACAATGCTATGCCTATGCAGGTCAAGAAGCCACAGAGCCAGACAGGGAACAAGGGACTGGTTCAAACTGGGAAAGGAGTACATCAAGGCTCTACATTGTCACCCTGCTTATTTAACTTATATGCAGAGTACATCATGTGAAATGCCAGGCTGGATGAAGCACAAGCTGGAATCAAGATTGCTGGGAGAGATATCAGTAACCTCAGATATGCAGTTGACACCACCCTTATGGCAGAAAGCAAAGAGGAGCTAAAAGCCTCTTGATGAAGGTGAAAGAGGAGAGTGAAAAAGCTGGCTTAAAACTCATCATTCAGAAATCTAAGATTGTGGCATCCAGTCCCATCACTTCATGGCAAATAGATGGGGAAACAATGGAAACAGTGACAGACTTTATTTTTGTGGGCTCCAAAATTACTGCAGATGGTGATTGCAGCCACGAAATTAAAAGATACTTGCTCCTTGAAGAAAAGCTATGACCAACCTAGACTGCATATTAAAAAGTGGAGACATTACTTTGCTGACAAAGGTCCGTCTAGTCAAAGCTATGGTTTTTCCAGTAGTCATGTATGGATGTGAGAGTTGGACCATAAAGCAGGCTGAGCACCTAATTGATCCTTTTGAACTGTGGTGTTGGAGAAGATTCTTGAGAGTCCCTTGGACTGTAAGGAGATCAGTCCTGGGTGTTCATTGGAAGGACTGATGTTGAAGCTGAAACTCCAACACTTTGGCCACCTGATACGAAGAGCTGACTCATTTGAAAAGACTCTGATGCTGGGAAAGATTGAAGGCACGAGGAGAAGGGGACGACAGAGGATGAGATGGTTGGATGGTATCACCGACTCAATGGACATGAGTGTGGATAAACTCCGGGAGTTGGTGATGGACAGGGAGGCCTGGCATGCTGCGGTTCACGGGGTTGCAAAGAGTCGGACACGACTGAGTAACTGAACTAAACTGATAAAATATATTTTAGATTGTGATGAAGAGGCTCTTGTGCTGATGGGCTATTGGGATATGCATAGTTTGAGAATGTCCCAGGCTTACAGCATGGGAGCTGCAGTTGAAAGATACCAACAGTTCTCTAACTTTGAAGCCCATTGCCCCAGCCAGGTCTGAATTTCAGGCAGAGTAGGCTTAGGGCTGGTAGCCTGCCATCTGATTTTTGGTTTTCTTTTAAATGTGCTGCAGGACAGTGTGAAGCCAAGGACTGGGTACTCCTGTGATCTTAAAGCCCAGATCCATTTACTCGGGTGCAGTGGTAGAACTGGGAAGTCTCTGAGGTTCTACATCCCTTCTCCCACTTCTTGATATTAGAGAAGTCTCTTCTTAACATTTTCCTTTGATGCCTTAATCCAGCAAATGTGTTCTTCTGCCTTTTGTCCTTTCCTATTTTGTGACCCCACCCCCTGCACCCAATTTGGTGGTGCTGCCACAGGGTGGAAAGGGTGAGTCAGCAGTCTTAAGATTGTCAAGAGCAGTAAGCCATATGATTTGTTGCTGGAGCTTGAACCTTTCAGATCTCTGCATTTTGTCATCTGTGATAGTCCCAATGTAACAGCTGGTCCAAGACAAGACTGTAGACCAGCCAACAGGTGTCATTCTTTCATCTTCCATTGTTAAAAATTCTCTTAACGCTTTTTGAACCTATTTGTCCTTTTTGATGGCTATCTACAAAAGTGTGCAGCTGAATACCCCCTCACTGGCCCAGTGGAGGGCCTCAGGCTGTCTTTGCCTGCCTCTAACATGATTACCTGATACAGATTTGCTCTGTTTCTCCTTATTTGTACTGTCAGTGTCTTTGTCATCTTCATACACGTTTCATCTAATTATCATTGCCTTTCTTTGCTCAATGGTTGAAAATACAGTATAATTCTCAAAAGGGTCATCATCATTGCAATGGAAAGAATGAAACTCTTTCGAAGCTCATATTATTCCGTGGCAATTGTCAACACAGAAGATCAAGCAGTATTCCGATATGTGGTTGTGGGAAGAAAATTGGGAAAATTAATCGAAGTGAGACCCAGCAGAGCCAAGTGAGAAGTGGAGGTTAGCCCAAGTCGGCATGCAAAGAAAAAGCCTCCTCTGCCATCAGAATCTGACCTGGGCCCCAGTCTCTCTCAGCTCAGACCCTATATCCTCTCATGGAGAAATTCTCTTTGGATTGTCAAATTAGAAAGGGTTTGTGTCCCCCTGCCCTGGCCTCTTGAACCTCTTTCTGAACCTAGCTTGGCAACAGGATGATACAGTGGTACTCAGTGATGCCTTAGTGTAATGGCCTGGACTTTCTGCTTTATCATCCCTATGGGTGATGCTTGTGGCTGCAGTCACATGGCTGGGAATGGCCTAGGAACTTGCTAGATGTGATGGGCCCTCCAGTCTTCTTTGGCTTTGGTACTAGCAGGTGCATTAGGGTGTTAATGCATCCTGGCCGTGTCTTGTGACAAGCCTTTCTTCTGATGCAATCTTGTTTTTTTCTCATCTAAGGTTAAGGAGGAAGCCAAAGGAGAGAGAAATAGTTCACAGCCATAAGTAATTTTGTCAAACAATGTTTCATTTTCTGTTGCACAGAAAAGAAATGAAAGTCATAATTATAGGGCTATTCTTTGTTCTTGCAAAATCCATAGTAGGTTGGGTGGCTCACCTGGGCAGCTTTCCTTAAAGGGATGGTTCTGGGACCCCGCTTAGAAGCTGCACTCCAGGGACATTTGTTGCTGCTAGTAAGCCCCGCTGCTGGAAGGGGTATTCCTACTCTTCTTGCTGCCTCTATTACTATTTATTACGCAGCACCTTTGTCTCCTGCTGAGAGAGGAAGCGAGACTGGGACTGAAATGGAGGTGTTGGCGTCATTCTGAGAACACAAGTTTATTTTCCATGTTTACATCATATAGTGACTCTAAAATCTGTGCTCTGACTTTGGTAACATCTTTCTGTATTGTTGGGAAATATTGGCATCTCAGTTGAAAAGGAATAGCTCAAGGAAATGACAGCATTCTAGGAAAATCTTTTCCTTTCTCATGTGTGCTCTTTCATTTATAAAGAGAGAGAGATGCAGGATTGTGTGTTCGGGCATGGCTAGACCAGTGGGCGAGCCCATTTCACACATATAACAACAGTTTCTTTCCTCCACAGTTTCTTTCAGACTTCCCTGGTGGCCCAGATGGTAAAAGCATCTGCCTGCAATGCAGGAGACCCGGGTTCGATCCCTGGGTGGGGAAGATCCCCTGGTGCAGGAAATGGCAACCCACTCCAGTATTCTTGTCTGGAAAATCCCATGGACAGAGAAGCCTGGTAGGCTACAGTCCATGGGGTCGCAAAGAGTCGACACGACTGAGCAACTTCACTTTCACTTTCTTTCCTTGATATTTGGTCAGACTCCAAATCTTCAGCTCCTTTCTTTCCATCTTCAAGCAGGACATAAACAAGGAGTTGGTACACAGTCTTCAAATGTTTGAGTCTGTTTTTGACACACCTTCTCCCCAATGCCTTTCACTTTTAAATCAATTACCCAATCCACAATGCCTCCCTCCTATGTCATTAAATTACCATCTTTCTCTGGCTTTTCTTTTCAACAACATAATTTGCCTTTAATAATTAATATAAAAGAATTCAAAATGTAATCACTGCGCTCACTTAAAAGCTTTCTAATCAGTTACCAGAATCTGTGGGTCTGGGACAGAGGTCTCCCTAAGGGTTTCAGAACCCCATTTTCCCAAGCTTAATTCCAATAGAAACCAAATTTATAATACATTCTCCTGTAGCTGGCCAGTCCTTTGAAGACAAAGAATGGGTTTCAAATGAACAATGATCCACACAATTGCTTTAAGGTTCTTTCAGAGTGAAAATAATGCCAATGTTTATCACATGGAAATTAAAATGGAAATTTTGCTCAGGCCAAGTCTAGATTTAAGCATGGTGATGCGAATGGGTGCCAGTGTCCAGGCTAGCTACAGGGCATTCTGTTAATCTTAGCCTTATTTTCTGAGAGAGTCTCTTATTGATGAGGGGGGTATATATTAACAAGGATTTCTGTCCTGCAGTCTGTGAGAAATGAGTTCTGAGTTGATTGTGTAGGCTTGGTCATTTATTTGCCCATTCGGTGTGAGGGGTAGGATGAGGGCAGAATTGGGCATCAGGTTGGTCTGAATTCAAACCCCAAATCTAACTTCATTTCTAATTTTGAGCGAGTTAACGTCTCTTCTTTGAACCCTTATTTATCATTTCCTTAATTACAAAATTAGGATACTACTTAGCTTACAAATTTCTCTTCAGTGTGCTGGCCATTTATGACTGCCCAGTACTCTGTGTTAGCTCACATATTTCATATCTTTATTTCTAAAAGTCATTGATGTTCAGCCCAGTTTAGTTTGCTTATTTATGTTAATTATTATTTATTGTTCACTGTACCTTATTCCCACCCTGCAGGGGGGCAGGTGCCTTTATTTCCCACACTGATGTAGCAGGGTGCCCAGCATACAGTAGGTGCTCAATAATTATATGTTGGATGGGCGAATGCATGAGTGACTGTGTCTATTACCCACACATTGTACAGCATCTCTTTGAATTGGGCTGTGAGGTTTTCATTCCCAGTGATTCATCTTCTGAATTGTGTTTTGTGTGAGTGCTCATTAATTCTAATCTTGGCACTGCCTGAGTGATGAGTGAACTGGGATCTAAATTCATGGTCAGGGGAGCTGGTCTGGGATGAATCCCTGGCCTCAGTTACTCCTCAGAAGGGGCAAAACCTGTGCGGAGATGTTACCAGATTGTTGTGTGTGCAGAATCTAATTTATAGTTGTCTAGGGTCTCCTGAGAAGAATGTGTATTTATATCATTACTAAACAGTAATTGATTACAAAGCTCGGTTGTGAAATTTACAATTATTGAATTACTCTATGTTAGCACATAAATTTCAAATCTTTATTTCTAAAAGTCAATTGATATTCAGTCCAATAAATATTTAATTTAGATGTAATAATGGTGTTAGAGCAAAATTAAATTCTCATTTGGAAAATAAAGAATGACCTGAATGGGACTGAGAGAGGTGACTTGGCAGAGATGAGCAGAGAAACCGTTGGTGTGATTCAGCTTCCTTCTGCTTAATTAGAAGAGACTTCTCATACATGGATTTCTCCTATGTCATTTTCTCTTTAAAAAAAATTCTTATGTTTGTAGGAAATGAAAGTCCTTTATATATTTGTAGGGCTTTAAATTTCATAAAGCTTATTTCAGCTAGGCCTCACGAAAGCCTTTTAAAGTAATTGCAACATGTGTTTTCCTTCCTATTTATAGATGGAGAAACAGAGGTGCAGGGGACTGAAGTGACTTGCTTGGGACATACTGTGAGAGAGGGAGGCTAAACTGGGTCACGGGTCTTCCAGCTGGCTCATACTGTCTGCGAACATCTATGTACTAGTTAAGATGTTGTTGTGTAAAAGAGAAGCCTCAAAGTAACTGGCTTAAACGAGATGGAAGTTGATTCCCACTTCTTGTAAATGCCGTCTTAGAGGAAGCAATCCTACTTGTCTAGTGGTAATGAAAGGTTAAAAAGGTCATTAGGAGTAGTGTTAGCCACTCAGTCAGGTTTGACTTTGTTTTGACCCCGTGGACTGTAGCCCACCGGGCTCCTTATTCAGTTCAGTTGCTCAGTTGTGTTTGACTCTTTGAGACCCCATGGAATGCAGCACGCCAGACTTCCCTGTGCGTCACCAACTCCTGGAGGTTACTCAAACTCATGTCCATTGAGTTGGTGATGCCTCCAACCATCTCATCTTCTGTCGTCTCCTTTCCTTCATGCCCTCAATCTTTCCCAGCATCAGGGTCTTTTCAAATGAGTCAGCTCTTTGCATCAGCTGGCCAAAGTATTGGAGTTTCAGCTTCACTATCAATCCTTCCAATGAACACCCAGGACTGATCTCCTTTAGGATGGACTGGTTGGATCTCCTTGCAGTCCAAGGGACTCTCAAGAGTCTTCTCCAACACCACAGTTCAAAAGCATCAGTTCTTTGGTGCTCAGCTTTCTTTATAGTCCAACTCTCACGTTCATATATGACTACTGGAAAAATCATAGCTTTGACTATATGGGCCTTTGTTGGCAAAGTGATGTCTCTGCTTTTTAATATGCTGTCTAGGTCGCTCATAGCTTTTCTTCCAGGGAGCAAGCGACTTTTAATTTCATGGCTGCAGTTGCCATCTGCAATGATTTTGGAGCCCAAGAAATTAAAGTCTGTTACTGTTTCCATTGTTTCCCCATCTGTTTGCCATGAAGTGACAGGACCGGATGCCATGATCTTAGTTTTTTAAGCCAGTGGCTCCTTCCAATTTACCCCTCTATCATTCACATGTCTATGACCCTGAGCTTCATAGTCCAGGTGGCTGCTTGAGTTGCACCTTTGTATTTGAAGTAGCAAAATGGAGAAAGATACAGAAGGGCATATTCCCTCTCTTTTAAGAAAAGTTCCTGGAAGGTCTACCTCTGTTTTTGTGTTCTTCTTCTGAAATTAGTCATGTTCATGTGAGTATATCAAAATACAAGGAAGGCTGAAAAATAGCCTTTTACCTGGGTATGGTGTATGCTAAGTCACTTCAGTCGTGTCCGACTCTTTGTGTGGTAGCCCTTCAGGCCCCTCTGTCCATGGGGATTCTCCAGGCAAGAATACTGGAGTGGGTTGCCATGTCCTCCTCCAGGGGATCTTCCCAACCTAGGGATCGAACCCCTGTCTCTTAGGTCTCCTGCATTGGCAGGTGGGTTCTTTACCACTACTGCAACCTGAGACTCCCAGGTACTGTAGTGCTTGGCTAACAACTGGGATGCTGTTACTTAATGAAGAAAAGAGGAATAGATCTAAGGAGACAGCTGACAGCATCTGCTACAACTAAAAACCCTAGTGTAGAAAGTGCACTGAGCAAGGGTGAGGGCACGTCTGCTTGAATATAGTCAGTTACAGTAGTTTCCGGTTACCAGGACCATTCTGGGTATTGGAGGCCCTGGACACACAGAGCAACATGCACCCAGGAAACAGTTTTACTCTTCCTCCTATGTTGACTTATCTACAGATTGGTGGTCTAGTGGCTAAGACTGCATGCTCCTGATGGAGGGGCCTCAGGCTTGGTCACTGGTCAGGGAACTAGAGCCCACAAGCTGCAACTAAAAAGATCCTGCGTGCTGCAGCCAAGACCTGGCACAGCCAAATAAAGAAACAGAAAAAAAAAAGAAAAGAAAAGAAATGTGGGAGAGCTATGTGGAGTCACTTGGCTCCTTCACATTTGTGGACAGGCCTTTTGTGGCATTTCACGTGGCCCTCACCAAGTCAGAAGGGTCAGGGGGTTCACTCACATTAGCCTGCAGCATTCTGAGAGCCATGGCTTTCTGTGCCAGCTTGGAGGGCCAAGTGGGGATAGGAATCATTCATAATCACTTTTGTGTCTGCTGTCTGCCAGGCAATGGGCCAGGGCTTTTGGATAATGGAGAAAAGTCAGGCATGATCCCCATCTTCTAGAACAGGGGTTTTCAAAGTGTGACCCTACTGGCATCATTTGGGAACTTGTTAGAAAGGCAAATTGTCAGGTTCTGCCCTAGCCTTACTGAATCAGGGACTCTAAGGGTGGGACCCAGCGGTCTGTTTTAGTAAGCCCTCCAGGGAGTTCTGAGTCATGCTAAAGTTTGGAATCTACTAGAATCTTATAAGGATCAGGGATAGCTTGGTGATCAGGAGCACAGGTTTTAGAGCCCCCAGAATAGGTTTGAATTCTGCTTCCGTCAGTTGGTAGCTGTGTGGTGTTGGGCAAATTCCCAACCTCTCTGATCTTCAGTTTTCTTGTCTGAAAACTGGGGACAGCGTGTGAGCACTGGCCTCATAGAATATGTTTAAGATTTATGTGAGATGACAAAGGGCTTGATATAAGTAAATGCTTGGTAGATGACAGCTCTCATTATTTTTCTAGCTTCTCTATGGATGACTTTATTGTGAATTCAAAAAGTTCAAAGAAATTCATATTCAAATGCCAGATAAAAAGTGAAACCAAAAGACAAATTTAGATTTTTTCTTTAAAGCATTTGCCATTTTGCCTGCCACTCCTTTCTGTCTTGGCATGGATACATCATGAATTGCTTCTAAAACATAAAGCAGTCAAAGGACTTGAAGAGGTATCTTACCAGAGAAGATACGGACACTAAGCATATACAAAGGTGCTGAATCTCACGCTGAATCTCACTAGTCATCCAGAAATGCAAATAAAACTGATGAAATTTCACTGCACTCTCACTAGGTTCATTACATGATACAGACATGGTGTTGAATGTTGGTGAGTGTATGAAGCAACTGGAACTCTCCTACACTGCCCCTGGCAGTATAAATTTGGCAGATCTAATAAAGCTAATAAATGCAGTCTATGAGATGTCATTTCACTTTTAGGTATATACTTAACAGAAATGGTCAACATATTTATTCATAGCCAAATACATGAATATTTCCAGCAGCGTTATTTGCAAGAACCGAGAAAGACTGGAAACAACCCCAGTACCCATTGTAGAATGAATCAATTGTGATATATTTATGCAAAGGAATACTTTCTGGCAAAGATAATGAACTGTTCTGTGCAACAAAGTGGGTGAATCTCAGCTGACTTTGGGTGTGAGAAGCCAGACACAGATGGTAAAATAGTGTATGATTCCATTAGTATTTCAAAAACAAGACAAAACTAATCTATGGTGACAGAAATCAAATAGTAGTTATCTTGGGGGGATGTCAGGATGTTAATTGAGAAAGATCATGAAGGATGCTTCTGTGATGTTAGTCATATTTTCTTTCTTGGTTTGGTTGGCAGTTATCTAAGTGTGTTGTGAAAGTTTATCAATATATGTATGATTTGTATACTCTTCTGTATTTATGCTTTATATTAGTACAAAACTGTACTTAAAATAGGTATGCAGTAATATGCAAAATGTTTAGAAAAGCAAAAAGCATGATTGAGGGAAGAAATAGGACTGGCACCACCTAGAAGAATTACCCAGTTACCTCAGTGTTCAGTTGTGTCTGACTCTGTGACCCCATGGACTAAGCCCACCAGGCTCCTCTGTCCATGGGATTTTCCAGGCAAGAATACTAGAGTGGGTTGCCATTTCCTTCTCCAGGGGATTTTCCTGACCCAGGGATTGAACCTGTCTCCTGTATCTCCTGCATTGGCAGGCGGATCTTTATCACTGAACCACCTAGGAAGCCCCACAGATTTGGAGGGGTCCCACCTAGAAGGATATGTCAATCATTTCACATTCTCTGGACTCCCATTTATGTGCAGCTGAGTTAAACAAGGATAACCAACACACACACCCCAACAGGCATACCCACAATGACAGAGAGACGCACAACCCCCATCAGGTGTAGCCACAATGACAGACATGCACACACACACCCCAACAGGCAGATCCATGATGACAGACAGACACACACCCCAACGGCATACCCACAATGACACCCCTCCACATACACACATCCAACAGGCATACCCATGAATACACACACACACCCCAACAGACATACCCACGATGATACACACACACACACACACACACACAACAGGCATACCCATGATGATGTACACAATGATATACACACACACACCCCCAGCCAACAGGCATACCCACAATGACAGGCCCCCCCTACATACACTACACACATCCAACAGGCATACACACTAATACACACACACAGCCCAACAGACATACCTACGATGACACTCCCTCTACACACATCCACTACACACATCCAACAGGCATACCCACTAATACACACACATACACACACCCCAACAGGCATACTTATGATCACACACACACACACCCCAACAGGCATACCCACAATGACAGGCCCCCCTACATACACTACACACATCCAACAGGCATACACACTAACACACACACATACACACACCCCAACAGGCATACCCACAATGACACCCCCCCCCATACACACATCCAACAGGCATACCCATGAATACATACACACACACCAACAGGCATACCCATGATGATATACACACATACCCCAACAGGCATACCCACAATGAGATACACACACACCCCAACAGGCAGATCCATGACAGACACACACCCCAACAGGCATACCCACAATGATACCCCCCTACATACACTACACACATCCAACAGGCATACACACTAACACACACACACAGCCCAACAGACATACCCACAATGACACTCCCCCTACACACATACACTACACACATCCAACAGGCATACCCACAATGACACCCCTCCACATACACACATCCAACAGGCATACCCATGAATACATACACACACACCAACAGGCATACCCATGATGATATACACACATACCCCAACAGGCATACCCACAATGAGATACACACACACCCCAACAGGCAGATCCATGACAGACACACACCCCAACAGGCATACCCACAATGATACCCCCCTACATACACTACACACATCCAAAGGCATATCCATGAATACACACACACAGCCCAACAGACATACCCACAATGACACACCACCTACACACATACACTACACACATCCAACAGGCATACCCACTAATACACACACATACACACACCCCAACAGGCATACTTATGATCAAACACACACACACACCTCAACAGGCACACCCATGATGACAGACACACACAGCCCAACAGGCATACCCACAATGACACTCCCCCTACACACATACACTACACACATCCAGCAAGCATACCCACTAATACACACACAGCCCAACAGACATACCCACGATGATACACACACATACACACCCCAACAGGCATACCCACGATGACAGAGACACACACACACACACCCCAACAGACATACCCACAATGACACCCACACCCACACACCCATACCCCCCCACCCCCAAACAAGCATACCCACAATGTCTTCTTCCAGTATGGAAGGCAACCAATTTCTTAGAAAACTGTTTTAAAAAATCTGGCTCTGAAAATGACAGGTAAAGAAAACATCCCCAGTATTATCACTGGTAGTAATGGCAGGAACACCGGTTAGATACTTAATGTAATTTGTCTCTATTTTCTCATTAGATATTAATAATTCTCACACACACACACCCCAACAGACATACCCACAATGACACCCACACCCACACACCCATACCCCCCCACCCCCAAACAAGCATACCCACAATGTCTTCTTCCAGTATGGAAGGCAACCAATTTCTTAGAAAACTGTTTTAAAAAATCTGGCTCTGAAAATGACAGGTAAAGAAAACATCCCCAGTATTATCACTGGTAGTAATGGCAGGAACACCGGTTAGATACTTAATGTAATTTGTCTCTATTTTCTCATTAGATATTAATAATTCTGTGGTGAGTGCTGAAAGGAAAGTGTGGTTACTATTAGGTTAAGAATGAGGATGCTAAGCTGATGAGAATTTGTGACTTGCCATGGGACACTCGGCTTTAAGTGACTTTGCTGGGTACTCAAGCCTGGTACTTCTGGACCTAATTTTCTCACACCACTATTAGATGGTGCCGCTTCCTCGATACTAGAAAGGATAAATATTGATGTAGGGTTTCTTTTTACTCAAAAGAGCTTGTCAGTAAGACTGGATTCATATACATATGTGATTTTGAAGATGGTTCAAAACATTTGAAGGACCACTGCTTCATCCTTTTAAAGACTAGAGATATAAACCCAGGTGTACACTACAGCCCATTATTAAGGCCTATACACAGGATTCTGTCATGAATGTAGAGGATGGAATGGTTGGTTTTCAAATTTTAATTTATGAAAAGCTTTCCCATAAGAAAGAATAAATAGAACAATAAAGGAGGAAATAGAAAATCATTAAGGATAAATTGCCTTTTTTCCTTCATTTTTAAAAACTGAAATATAGTTGATTAACAAAGTCACAGCACAGCGATTCAGTTATACGTGTGTGTATATATACATGTGTATACCTTTTCAGAGTCTTTCCCCTTATTTGTTGTTGTTGTTGTTACTAAGTTGTGTCCAAATCTTTGTGACTCCATGGACTGTAGCACGTCAGGCTCCCCTGTCCTTTACTATCTCCTGGAGTTGGCTCAAATTCATGTCCCTTGAGTCAGTGATGCTATCTAACCATCTCATCCTCTTCTGCCTTCTCTTTTCACCTTAAGTCTTTCCCAGAATCAGGGCTTTTTTTCCCCTAATAGGTTATTACAAAATATTGACTCTAGTTACCTGTGCTGCTGCCGCTGCTAAGTCACTTCAGTCATGTCCGACTCTGTGCGACCCCATAGACGGCAGCCCACCAGGCTCCTTTGTCCCTGGGATTCTCCAGGCAGGAACACTGGAGTGGGTTGCCATTTCCTTCTCCAATGCATCAAAGTGAAAAGTGAAAGTGAAGTTGCTCAGTCGTGTCCGACCCCGTGGACTGCAGCCTACCAGACTCCTCCATCCATGGGATTCTCCAGGCAAGAGTACTATACGATAGTAATCAGTTCAGTTCAGTCCCTCAGTTGTGTCCGATTCTTTGCAGCCCCATGAACCGCAGCATGCCAGGCCTCCCTGTCCATCACCAACTCCTGGAGTCCACCCAAATCCATGTCCATTGAGATGGTGATGCCATCCAACCATCTCATCCTCTGTTGTCCCCTTCTCCTCCTGCCCTCAATCTTTCCAGGTTATCACAAAATATTGCTTATAGTTATCTGTGCTATACAATAGGTCCTGTTGGTTAGACCTTGTTGGTTGTTTTACATATAGTAGTGTGTATTTGTTAATCCCAACCTCTTAATTTATCCCTCTCCCTCATCCCAAACTTTGGTAACCATAAGTCTGTTTTCTATGTCTGTGAGTCTCTGTTTTGTAAATAAATCCTTTTGTATAATTTTTTTTAGATTCCACATATAAGTGATATCAAATGATATTTGTCTTTCTTACTCTGATTTACTTCACTTAGAATGGTAATGTGTAAGACCATCCATGTTGCTTCAAGTGGCATTATTTCATTTTTTTTTGGGCTGAGTGATATTCTCTTGTATGTATATGTGTGTGAGTGGGTGTGTGTGTGTATCACATTTTCAAAGGATAAATGGCTTTTAAAGGCATATTTAACTGATGATGAAAGTTCAAGATATACATTGAATAGAGTTTGGCAAAACCAAAAAAAGTTCAAAGAATAAAATAAAATTACCAGTTGTCTCCAAACCACAGCGAGCCCAGTGATAATATGCAATTAAAGTATTGCTTTCGAGAGTTTTCTGTATAATACACATGCTAAAACAATGGGGTCCTGCGTTAGCCACTGTGTTGCTTTCTAGTTTTTTTTTCACATAGCATTATGTGAACATTTTCTAGCATCACTACATATTCTTATGAATATACTATTT
This sequence comes from Aepyceros melampus, assembly GCA_006408695.1. Lineage (NCBI taxonomy): Eukaryota > Metazoa > Chordata > Mammalia > Artiodactyla > Bovidae > Aepyceros > Aepyceros melampus. The sequence continues at coordinate 370,381 of SJXQ01009611.1, read as the reverse complement.
TCAATGGTTCCATAGTAATTTGTTCAACTTCCGATTTAGTACTGTACATTTAGATTGTTTCCAATTTGGTTGTATTGTAAAAAGAGCTTTAAAGAACACCTTACTTGCAAATTTGAATTCATCACTGATGATTTTGCTTAGAATAAAAGTGACATTTTCTGATCATTCTTTATAGCTAACATTTATACCCACTGATGCTGGATAATCACCAAACTAAAATGAAGACAGACTTTGGTTGAGATCCTGGTCTTACTATCTTCTAGCGTGTGATCTTGAGTGGGTCTCTGAACTCTGAGCTTTACTGTTTTCATCTGCAAAACAGGGACAGGGATATAATCTTCTATCTCACCAACCTGTAAGGAGGAATACATAAATAGGTAGGTGTCTTAAGCAAGTACTGCTTAAATCAGACTCTGCCAAAGAGTGACCTAAATTTTACACTTTTTTTTTTTTTTTTGGCTTCTTGGAGATATTGACCGATTTTCTAGAAGTTGAGCCAAATATATTCTTATTCTTTTCAATTAAGGGTCAAAAAATGTGATACATGGGCCAGAGTCATCTTACCTTCTGTTTTATGAATAACATTTTGTTGGGACACAACCACTCCTATTCACATATGTTTATAGTCTGTGATTCCTTTCATGGTGAGAGGTAGAGCTGAAAATATTTATTATCTGGCCCTTTACAGAAAAACTTTGCTGATGTCTAATCAAGCATTAACTATTTCTTCCTATCATGATAGGTACATGCATTATACATCTAAAATCAAAATATTTTGGAAAAGAATATAAAAAAAGAAAAAATATTTCTGTGAGAAACAGACTCACAGACATAGAGACAGACTTGTGATTGACAAGCAGGATAGAGTGGGACCAAGGGGTTAGCAGGAGCAAACTCTTATATATAGGATGCATAAACAAGATCCCACTGTGTAGCATCGGGAGCTATATTCAATATCCTGTGATAAACCATAAGAGAAAGAATATTAAAAGAATGTGTGTGTGTATGTGTGTGTGTATATATATATATATATATATATATATATATAAAACACTGAATCACTTTGTACAGCAGAAATTAATACAACATTGTAAATCAACTATACTGCAATTAAAAAAAAAACCCTCACATAGCAAAAGATAATGAAAATAAGACATAAAAGCTATGGGGGATTTACCCAATTAAAAAGAGCACTTTGTTAACTAAATTAATATTCTGTTATAATATTTCCTCTGTTTGGCATATTGATTTTTACATATTAAACATTTTGAAAAGTGAGGCACACCTAAAAATATGTTTTTGTGATAGGGGTTAGACCCAAGCAAGGTGACTATTCTACCTATGGGATGTGGATGCTTTGTTGTTACAAAAGGAACTAGAAGGTTTAGACCTCTAACTTGGGTTGACACGCAGATCTTTTTAGATTTCCCTGCGAAAAAGCCAGGTTGACCTCAAATGAGAGTGAGATGCTTTTAATCTGTGTTGTCTGTGTTTTAGAACAAAACCTGGCTTGGTTGGGAATGTTTTAGAAGCATTTGTCATTAGAGTGCAAGACTCTAGCTCTTGCCACTAAACAAACCTACTTTTTGAAACCAATTCTGGATCAGAATGCCTTGAACTTGACTTCCAAAGTGTCCCAGGGATTCTGTCACCCTGCCCTTTTGTTGTGTGGATGGAGATTGAGCTTGGGGATGTGATGAGTTCACAAAGCTGGCTTTGGCTGTTTGTCCACCTCCCCTTCATAGTTCTCCTGACTGTGTCACTCTGCTTCCAAAGTACTTCAGAAATTAAGTTTGGGAAGGAAAATATCATTGGAGGAAGGCTTCAGGATTATATTTTCTACTTGACTTGGTCTTGTTAGGAAGCAATAGTTGTGTTCCCATTGTCACTCCCAGTTCTTCATCCCACCCTCTGGTCACATCTTGGCACTGCTTCCCAGTAGACAGATGGCCTTCTTCTTCAACCAGTGAGCTTGGCATCATCCATGTGACTTGCTTAAACCAGTAAAATATAGCTGGACATGTCTTCTGAAACCCCAAGAAACACCGCATGTTTCTGTTCACCCCTTTCGTATCTAGTCGTTACCATCAGAGGAACGTGAGTGGCAAGTCCACTGGTCCAAGGAGGATGAGAGTCACATGGGATAAATCTGGACCCAAGCTGAAGCCCAAGGCAAATCTGACTGAGCCACCTCCAGGTCAGCTGGCCCCCAGACAACCTGTACATCCATGATCCACTTGAGTGGATCATGAGTAATGTTTTTTTGCTTTAAGGCATTTAGTTTAAGGCCAGTGTTTTTGTGGCAAGAGCCATCTGATACATTCATGTCTCAACCCACATGAAATCCACGCTGGATGGCTATTCTGTGGTGTATACTAGCCCTGTGCCACATGCCGCAAACATAGACATGAACAAAAATGTATTCCCTGCCATCAGTTCAGTTCAGTCACTCAGACGTGTCCGACTCTTTGCGACCCCATGAATTGCAGCACATCAGGCCTCCCTGTCCATCACCAACTCCCAGATTTCACTCAAACTCATGTCCATCAAATCACTGATACCATCCAGCCATCTCATCCTCTGTCGTCCCCTTCTTCTCCTGCCCCTAATCCCTCCCAGCATCAGGGTCTTTTCCAATGAGTCAACTCTTTGCATGAAGTGGCAAAAGTCCTGGAGTTTTAGCTTTAGCATCAGTCCTTCCAGTGAACACCCAGGGCTGATCTCCTTCAGAATGGACTGGTTGGATCTCCTTGCAGTCCAGGGGACTTTCAAGAGTCTTCACACCACAGTTCAAAAGCATCAGTTCTTTGGCACTCAGCTTTCTTCACAGTCCAACTCTCACATCCATACATGACCACTGGAAAAACCATAGCCTTGACTAGATGGACCTTTGTTGGCAAAGTAATGTCTCTGCTTTTGAATATGCTATCTAGGTTGGTCATAACTTTCCTTCCAAGGAGTAAGCGTCTTTTAATTTCATGGCTGCAGTCATCATCTGCTGTGATTTTGGAGCCCCCCAAAATAAAGTCTGACACTGTTTCCACTGTTTCCCCATCTATTTGCCATGAAGTGATGCGACCAGATGCCATGATCTTCGTTTTCTGAATGTTGAGCTTTAAGTCAACTTTTTCACTCTCCTTTTTCACTTTCATCAAGAGACTTTTTAGTTCCTCTTCACTTTCTGCCATAAGGGTGGTATCCTCTGCATATCTGAGGTTATTGATATTTCTCCTGGCAATCTTGATTCCAGCTTGTGCTTCTTCCAGCCCAGCATTTCTCATGATGTACTCTGTATATGAATTAAATAAGCAGGGTGACAATATACAGCCTTGATGTACTCCTTTTCCTATTTGGAACCAGTCTGTTGTTCCAGGTCCAGTTCTAACTGTCCCTGCCATCATGACCCCACAAATTTGTGATGGAAAAAGGGGGAAAAAAGACAACTGTATAACATGAGAAGGCGGTTGTGATGGTGGTAGGTAAGCCCAGTGAATTGCCAGAACACAGAATCGCAGACCTGGGGTCAGGTAGGGCCTCCTGGGGCTGATGATATGTGAACCGAAAGGCATGAGTAGGTCTGTTCTGGGTAGATATGGCAAGTGGGTGAGCATTGCTGTTATTTATTACTACACAGGTGAGTCTGGTAAATAACTGTTGGGGTTTGGTGCACTGTCATTAATTTTGTGATATTTATATTAACTACATTTAATGAACACTGTTTAAGACAAGGCCTTGAATGTTTTGCCAGCCTTATCTCATTTAATCCCCACCACCTGTGTGTTCTGGTTTATAATATCCATTAAGACATGCTGGCCCAGTGGGGATACCTAGGAGTCAGGAAGTTAGACTCCTGATTCTAGAGGGCTGATCCTGTGGTCCGTGTGCTCTTATTGTGTTGTCAGTTGCCAGATGTTGTTAAGCGGAAAGAGTGAGTCTTAAGTAACCTTCTTTTGGACAGCTCAGTGGTACTAATAAGGCCAAAGTTATGAGTTCAGTCCCCCGCATGGATCTGTTAGAGTCATTGTTCGAAATTCATTACTCAAAGGTAAGGTTTGCAACTAGTACCCAGAGGTGATACTGACAGAAAGTGGATTGTATGATTTCTATGAGGAGAAACCCATAATAAAAGCTGCAGTTTGCTGAGATAATAATAGCTGTAGTTTGCCGAGTTCACAGGGCTATGCTTGGGGATTTTTCAACTGACTTTATCAGGCTCTTATTTTGTGGATGAGAAAAGTGAGGCTCAGTGAGTTACTTATCCAAGGCTCTTGACAGTTGTAATTGAGCCATGGCCAGGTCTGTCTGGACCCAAACCCCATGCTATTTGTAAACCATTCAAGGACAGAGGGTCTCATCCTGGGCTTATATTGGAAATTGGATTGACTTTTTTTGTTGGGTAGTTCTTTGCTGGGAGCTCTCCTGTACACTGGAGGGTCTTTGACAGTAACTCTGACTTCTACTCACTAGATGCTAGTAGGAACTCTTCCCTTCCCAGTTTTGACAACCAAGAAAGTCTCCAGATATTACAAGAGCCCTGAAGGTGACAAACCCACCCCTGGGTGAGCACCATGCTCTCTGACCTTATTGAAGGAATAACCACTGGACACCAGGATCTCTGATTCAGGGACATGGACAGAGTGGACAGGAGTCTGTGATGGGGCTGTGGATTGAAGTGCCTGTTTGTGCTCTGGGATTGATCATCTGGACACACAGGCCTAGGCGAAGACCTTGGCCCCCACCTGGCATCCTGCCATCTGTGTGGTACCCTCTCTTTCCTGGGTACCTTCTCAGTTCCTCCATGACCTTCAAGAGGTCACGTGTATACATATGAAAGCATACATATGGAGATGTTGGAAATGAGCATCTCCTTCCAACAAGTGTCCAACTGTCTGCTCAGGGTATTACTGCAGGGTTTGAGTAACTGGGGGAAGGAGATGTAAGAGAGCCGGATAATCCAGTGAGGAGAGGAACACCAGTGTGCTCGCCTTTGCACTTGTCACATGCAGTGAAACGGTGCATGTAACTCACTGAGCGTAGTGCCTGGCATGTGGAAAATGCTTAATAAATGCAGGTGATCATTACTGTTATTATTAATACTATTTATAACTGTGACTCTTTTTTGTAAAATAAATAAATAACTAGTTTTCTGAAAACACTCCTCCAGGCTTCCTGCCCCATTAATATTCAACTTATTTAAATTTAATTTTTTCAAGGTTCTCTATTTAATTTTTTAAAAACCTAGTGAATTATTAGCATTTTAATGAATAATGACATTTAATAAATAATAACACAGCGAGGGCTCAAAATATAGGGAATTTGAATTAACACCTTACCTGTGTTTTCTCCAAAAAGAAAGAAAAAGATGCCTACAAGAAACTCTACACTGTGACCAAATGGTCTCTGTAATTTGAGCTTCTGAATTTTTTTTAAAGTAGTATTGTGTGTGGAATAATGGCCTTGCAACATTCTCAGTTCTTCCTGTTTTACAGGGAGAAGTGCCTAACTAGAGTTAATTTTATTTAGAAATAACAGAGCATGGTGGCTTAGGTGGTAAAGAATGTGCCTGCAGTGCAGAAGACCCAAGTTCGATCCCTGGGTTGGAAAGAGCCTCTGGAGAAGGGAGTGGCTACCCACTCCAGTATTCTTGCCTGGAGAATTCCATGGACAGAGGAGCCTGGTGGGCTATAGTCCATGGGGCCTGAAAGAGTCGGAAATGACTGAGGAGCGAAAACTTTTCATACTACGTACCAGACTTTATTCTAAGGGCTTTAGAGGTCTTAGTTCATTTAATTAGCATAAGGGTCCCATGACGTAGGTACTGTTATTGTTCCCAGTTTTCAAATGAGTAAACCGAGGCACAGATAGGTTTGATAACTTGCCCAAAGATACACAGCCTAGTGAGTACAGAGGTGGGATTCAAGCCCAGGCAGTTTAGCTCTAGAATTTGTTTTCTTAACCATATGCCTGTTGCCTCTTCATGTACCTAGGAGGAAAGGTGAGAGGTGGTACAGTAAACAGTTTCCTCTCAGATGTTAGGGGAAAGCTAAAGAATCATCCACGTCATCTCTCAGCTACTTTTCCAGATATTTCTCCATCTGCGAAATAGTCTTACTGCACATTAGATTTGGAAGCTTAGAGAAAGTGGCATATCAACAATAATCTAATCTTTTATTTTATACGGAAGAATAAAGATGCCTCTGAATAAACACATTTTATTTTATGTTGAATTTGTGTGTGTGTATACATATGAATGCATATTTATTTGGTATGTAATTTGTAATATACAGCCCTTTACATTAATGTGTACATAGAGCTTATAATGTGTACAGAAATACAAACAGTGTATAAAATATCATTCGATATTTTTACGTTTCACTGTAGTGGTTTAGTAACAATCCTACACAGAAATGAAACGTGATTCAGTGTGTGTTGTTTCTTAGCAAGAGGTTCAGGGATGTTCTTTTTATTTAATTTTTTTATTTCTTGTATTTTTGACCACGCTGCACGGCATGTAGGAATCTTAATTCCTCGACTGGGGGGTTGAACCCGTGACCCCTGCAGTGGAAGAGCAGAATCTTAACCCCTGGACGCAGAGCCACAGAAGCTCACGGGAATGTTCTGTGTTACATCAGTTACAAGAACACATGCCTGAGGGTGTCATGGTGTGCTTTCCTTCCTGTCACTTCCAGTCCCACCAGTAACTCGAAGCCTTCAGTCTTTCTGCCAGAAGCTTGCAGTCCTTGAGTTTTTCCCCTCTCTTGGAGAATGACATCAGGACAGAGATCTTCCATACATAGCTCATCCTTTGGAGGTTCTTTCAAAGACAGAAGCGTGCAAGGCCATGGCGCTGACCCAAGATACTATTTCTGAGCTTTCTGAGAGTGACGATTCTAAACCTTGTCACACGCAGATGGGAGAAGAGTGGTACATTTAATAAATATGTTATCAAATTAGAAAGCAAGCAGGATCCAATGTGAGTTCCTCTATAAATAACTTATGAAAAGTGAAAAGATGTCTCTGTTAACAAATTTAAAATAATCGTTAGAACCCTTCAACAGATTGCTGCTAATTAGATTGAGAATTAAACAGCTTTATGTGAGTGTAGAGTTAATTAATAGCTCATTACTTTTTTAATAAGCCAAATTCGTTTGGAAACAGAAGAGAGGCAGCAGAGTTCAACATGGATGAGACGTTAGATTGGGATTATCTGCCCTTCCCTTGACGAGAGAAGGAGTTTAATTAAAGCAGGAGAAACATGTGTGTCATAAATGAGTTGTCTCCAAAACCCCAACATTCAGGGGTGGAGCGAACATCAACTGTCTTTATTTTGAAAGCTCCTTGGACCATCCGGGGTTAATAAAAGTTGTGTAGGAATCTCTCTATTTAACTCTTGAGCTTTAGTTCACTTTATGAAGTAGTCCTTTTTGAAGCTGGATAGATTCATCCAAAAGAGAACTTTGTTGTACTCCCATGTTGATTTTATTTTCATTTCAGAGGCACTAGGATTTTCTTTTGGAAGCAATCCTGCATTTTTTTGACTTCCTCTCTTTTCACCTCTATCCTTTCTTTTCCGTGCAGCCTCAAATTTCATAATTTCTTCATCCAGTTTTCTGACCCTTAGATGCCCTTTATCTTACATAACATAGAACAGAATGGGATGGAAAGAAATGGACAATTTCGGATTTCTAAGGCAAGTATATTCTCATTATCCCATGTGGAAATGCTCTCGTCCCCGGTTGGCAGGTTTAGCGGAGCCCCACTTCTACATGGCCCGTCAATAGTTCCTGGTGCCCTTTAGTGCCCGATAGACTGCATTTGTTCTCTAGGGTGGGTCCATGTTCATTGAAGGGTTGCTTGTAAGTGTTCATTTTGCCTTCCAGCCAATCCAATGAAAACCATCCACTTACAGATTTGAAAGAGATAGTAGATGTCATCATTTCATATGCTATTAGAGTGTGCCGGTCCTCTGTTGTCAGAGTGTAAGTTTAGTTTCTGTTCCATCAGTAGCTGTCGTTTGGGTTTCTTTGTTGCATCCTTGTCTACACTTGAGGATATGTTTCCATTCAAGTGGATTGGAAACTTCCCAATTGGGTTGGGTAGGAGGTCAGAAGAGAATGTCTTTTTCAAGAAAATGGTAAATATTTTGCCTGATGATGAGATGATGTCCCCTGGGCATTGAACTGTGACATGCAAATGAGTTTTTATTTTTTAAACAGATGCTATGGCTGACTCTGTTAAGTGTGAAAGTCTGGTAACTAGGAGCTCATTTCAAGAGCTGTTTGCCCACTCCAGGAATAATTAGCCTGACCTGTTTCTCACAGGGTGATTAATTCTCAGAGTAATCCATTGTACAAATTTTCTCAAGATCAATTTATTCTTTTCCTTTCCAAATGAAAACTTGGGCTCTCCAGCTCTCTGCTTTTAAGGTCTCAGCTCTCACTGGATTATTTTTTTATTTTTTATTTTTATTTTTTTCATTTTAAAGCAGTCTGTTGTTTAAAGCTGTACACAGAACCGAGATCTTGAGCAGAGGACTCAAAGATGTGGATGAATCAATCTTCAGCAAAGAACTGATGCAATCCCAGGGTGGGACCTGGGGTTCATTCCCCGGGGTGGTCAAACAGATCAGAGTGAGCAGAGACTCACTCCTGCATCTTGTGTGGCGACCCTCTCTGCCTGCGGAGGGTCTCAGAGGCCTGCTAACCCTGGTCCCCACCTGCCTTCTCTACACCTGACCCTGATTCTCCCCGTCCACTTTATAATCCGTACTCCCCTATCCTTCTCAGCCTCTGTTTCTTCTTCATTTGTATTTTTAGTTGGAGGATAGTTGCTTTTACAGTATTGTGTTGATTTCTGCTGCACGGCAGTGTGAATCAGCTGGAAGTGTTCGTGTGTCTCCTCCCTCTTGAGCCTTCCTCTCCCGCTCGCCCCCCAGCCCAGCCCTCGAGGTCATCGCAGGCACCAGGCTGAGCTCCCCGTGCTGTTCAGCAGCTTGCTACTAGCCATCTGTTTTACATGGTGATTGTGTATCTTTCAGTGCTCCTCTCTCAATTCGTCCAACCCTCTCCTTTCCCTGTTGTTTCTTCCGTTCCAGCCATACCCAACAACTGAGACACAGTGGGTGCTTCACAAATGTTGGATGCGTTTGTTGTTGTTGGATAAACATTTGTGTCTCTTGCGTTATCTGAATTTCTCCCCTGCCATTCACGTTGGGCTTGTTCAGGGTGGTGCTGCCCAGGGTGCGGCTGTCCCTGGGGCCAGTTCGGGAATGGAGTGCCTTTCCCGGGTGCCAGGAGACATGAAGTCAGAAAAGGAGGCCTGGCATGTCTGAAGGCAGGTGTCTTTCCACTGCCCCACCCAGAGCCCTCATCCCCAGGGGCTCACAGGTTTCCAGACGGACCTCCCCACCTCCTCTCGCTGCTCTGAAATGACTTCCTGGGAGAACCCAGCTACATTTTTTGTAAGTGTTTTCTTGAAATAGGCTATATATGCAGAAACGGTCATGTCTCTTAAGTACACAGCTTGATGAATTTTCAAAATGGAAGGCAGCCGCGTAAACAGCACCCTGGTGAAGAAATGGCATGTTGTCAGCACTCTGGATACTCCTGGCTGTCCCTTTCTAGTCCCTATTCCCCCTAAGGGTAACCACTGTCCTAATTGTGGGATGACTTTTAAGCTAATCAACCAGGTATAGTCATTTTCCTACTTAAAAGTCTCTATTACCTTCCAGTGGCTACTGAGCTACAAGTTAACCTTTTAACCATTCTGTATAAGCCCCTTGCTTTCATTCTCAACTCGCTTCCCACCTCTCTCCTTCCTCTGTCTCCATTATCCAGCCACTGATCTCCCTTTAAATTCCTAGAACATACCAAGTTCCTTTTTAGCCTCAGGACCTTTGCACATGCTAAGCATTCTGCCTGGAATGTTGTTTCTCCAAGTGCCTCCCCCTTTCAGGCTTTATCTGAGATGCTACCACCTTCGTGAGGTCTTCCCCAGTCACCTAACCCAAACTGGCCTTTCTCATCAACTCCCCTCTCATCACATCTCCTGTTTTCTCCTCTGTTGGCTTATCACTGTCTGTAATATCTTGGGGTTTTTGCTCGTTACTTGTCTTTTCCACTTAAACGTCTGCCCAAGTGAAGGGAGGGACCAGGTCTGGCTTGTTCATTGTCATATCTTCAGCCTGTAGCCTGGCAGATGATTAATAAATATTAGATGAAACAATTAGCACAATACTGTGTTGGCATGTTGAGTTTTGAGGGAACAAATGTGGGGAGTGAATTCAGGTCCCACGGCTAATTCAGTTCTAGGCTGCTGGTGGACACCAGTGGTTCCTGAGCCCTGCATGTGTTTGAGGCCTTCATGTGTCTCCAGTTTCAAATAGCATGGGCCATCTCAGCATCAGCAAGAGGTCTGGGCCCCAGGTCCATTCTGCTATGTGGGAGGTTCATCTGGCTACAGTCTGCTATTTTTTTTTAATTGATGTATAGTTGATTTACAATCTTGTGTTCATTTCTGCTGTACAGCAGAGTGATTCATATATAAGTTATACATATATATATTCTTTTACATTGTAGTTTATCCCAGGACATTGAATAGAGTTCCTTGTGCTATAATGTGGGACCTTGTTGTCCATCCATTGTATAGGTTGTTGTTCAGTTGCTGAGTTGTGCCAGCACTTTTGCGACCCCGTGGACTGTAGCCCACCAGGCTCCTCTGTCCATGGAATTCTCCAGGCAAGAATACTAGAGTAGGTTGCCATTTCCTTCTGCAGGGGCTCTTCCCAACCCAGGAATCAAACCCGTGTCTTCTGCACTGCAGGTGGATTCTCTCCCACTGAACCACCTGGGAAGTATTGCACGGGTATAGTTTGTATCTATTAACCCAAACTCCCAGTCCATCCCCTGCCCTCCTCAGCAGCCACAAGTCTGTTCTGTCCGTGAGTCTGTATCTGCTTTGTAGACAGTCTGCTGTGTTTATCATCTTCCTCTGTGCGGGACTCTGGTCCCTTTCCCATGCTGGCCTGAAGTTGTCATGCACGTGACCACAGTCCCTGCGTGGTGACACTTGCTTCCTTTCACTGCTTTCTTGTGTACCAGAGAGTAAGGCAAACAGCAGAGAAAGGGAAAGAAGAAAAGGAAAAGAATAGAAAAACTCAGTGAGGTCTTGACTTCTCTAGCTAATTCCTCAGGTATGGCCATCCAGTCACTGTGGGGCAGTGGGGTCTGGTCTTGGAATTGAAGTGACTTTATCCTAGATTGTGGCAGAGGCAGTGCATTTGGCTAATGCGTTTCTTATTGCTTTAAAACAGAGGCTTAAAGATGATAAGGTCATTTTCATTTTTTGTGAGTCTGTATCTGCTTTGTAGACAGTCTGCTGTGTTTATCATCTTCCTCTGTGCGGGACTCTGGTCCCTTTCCCATGCTGGCCTGAAGTTGTCATGCACGTGACCACAGTCCCTGCGTGGTGACACTTGCTTCCTTTCACTGCTTTCTTGTGTACCAGAGAGTAAGGCAAACAGCAGAGAAAGGGAAAGAAGAAAAGGAAAAGAATAGAAAAACTCAGTGAGGTCTTGACTTCTCTAGCTAATTCCTCAGGTATGGCCATCCAGTCACTGTGGGGCAGTGGGGTCTGGTCTTGGAATTGAAGTGACTTTATCCTAGATTGTGGCAGAGGCAGTGCATTTGGCTAATGCGTTTCTTATTGCTTTAAAACAGAGGCTTAAAGATGATAAGGTCATTTTCATTTTTAAAAGGCTTTTTAGATTTCAGACCTTAAAAATTCTGTTTTCATTGTCCTGTTGCATGGCTCAGAGCAGTGATTTTTAGCACCCTTAAAATGGTGTGCCTGGTAAGATGTTTATTTTGTTTTTTACAGTTTTGACTTCTGGTACGTTGTTCCATCCCCCCATGTCTCCACAAAGCTGTGGAGTTTGGAGGTTTTTGTTTTTTTTCTTTTTGAAGAAGACGTCATCACAAGCATATATGGGCATCTCTTAGAAAACCCTCAGGAGAGGAGATTTCTTATCTATCCTTAAGCCTCCTCCCCAACTCTCTCTCTTAAATCTATGCTTTGGTTAGCTAGTGATATGTAACAGATCCTCCCAGAATTCAGTGACTTAACAACAGCGTATCATTGTCTTTCACGATGCTGTGGGTTGACTGGACTCAACCGGGCAGTTTCTTCTTCAGGCCTGTTCTGAAATTATAGTCAAGTGGTGTTTGGGACTGGAGTCACTGGAAGACTCAACTGGACTCGATGTTCAAGATGACACCCTCAGGGCAGGTGATACTGGACATCAGTTTTGAATCATCTGGAGTCCCCATAAACTATTTCTCCAGATCACATGAAATCATTTGTTATTGTTCAATCACTAAGTCGTGTCTGACTCTGCGACCCCATGGACTGCAGCGTGCCAGGCTTCCCTGTCCTTAATTGTATCCCGAGGTTTGCTCAGACTCATGTCCATTGAGTTATGATGCCGTACAACCAGTGAGATTGTTACTGTCTGGCGACTTGAGAAACTGGTGTTCCCGGAGGCAGGGAACACAAGATAGCCAGTTAGGAGTTAGGCCAGTTAGGGCTGTGCCTGAAGCCAGCACAGCATCCCTTCTGCCATACTCTCTTGGTCAAAGTAGTCAGAGGGTCCCCCTCTTAGATTCAAGGTGTGGAGATGTAGACCTCTTGGGGGAGTGGCAGGATCACATTGCAGAAGATCACCAGGCGCAGGGGAGATGGTTGCAGCCTTTGCAGAATACAGTCGACCATACTTCCTTTACCATTTCTTCAGCAATCCCTGTCTGCAGTTATTCTAAAAGACAGTCAGCCTCAGGATTGATTCTTTATATGGAGCAATTGCCCAACATTAATTCACTAACGACCCCTGACATTTTTAAGGTGTCACATAAACAGATATAAAGATGTCAGGTTAAGATGCCATTTCTTTCCATTTTATCTGCACGCACACCCCCACACCCAGAGTTAAGAATTGCATAACGTTTTCCTAGAGTCCTGTAACTACTGTGTAGGAACTGAGTCCCTGAAGATCCTTTCCTTAACTCCGTGTGTTTAGATAACCTTTGTGAGTAAGCCTGTTTTAATTTCTGCTGGCATTGTGTAATTGTGACATCGATCCTTAAGGTTGTGAACAAAATGACTGTTTATGCGGCTGATTCCATCTGCCTGTTGAGACATTAACCGTGAACTTGGTGTTAAATGATGGTCGTTTTTATTTTTTCTGTGACATCATTTATTCTGGCTTAAAAAACCCAGTGGAAAATGGTGACTGGTATTTTACTTTATTCTTTTAATCAGAGAATGTGGAATTCTTCAAGTCGTATTGCCATGTTAGTTTTCAGGACACTTTAGTCACACAGGTTGGTAAATACATGTTTTTCTTCTTTTCCTTGCTGCCCTTTTCTTTCAGTAAACTTTTCTAAAGGTGATGAATAGCTGGGAAGATGAAATGTCCACCCTCTGCAGACTAGCTGTCTCCCACACACCCCTTGCTGCATATCAATCTGAGACTATTTTTCCCCCTGGCTTGACCCTGCCTGAAGGTTTTGAGCCCTCTCTTGGTGTCTTCTTTCCACTTGAAAATCTTTAAAGTAGCCTGCTTTCCTTTCCCTCTAGAAGTTGAGACAGAAATAGAAATGTTAAAATAAGAATTAAAAAATATTTTAAATTTAATTTTAATTTTCACTTTGCCACATGTGTCTCTTTCTAAACTGGGAGAAATCTGGTGGTGAAGAGATATTAACCCTTTATCTCCTTTTAAAGATTTTAAGTTAATTTTTATTGGAGTACAGTTGATTTACAATGTTGTATTTAGTTTCAGGTGTATAGCAAAGTGACTCAGTTATACATATATCCACTCTTTTAGATTCTTCTCTTATATAGCTTATTACAGAGTACCAAGTAGAGATCCTTATGCTACACAGTAGGTCATTATTAGTTACCTATTTTTTTGTATAGTAGCATATATGTGTCAATCTCAGCCTCCCAAATTTTCCCTCCCTCTTCCTCCCCTTGGTAACAAGTTTGTTTTCTATATCTGTAACTCAATTTCTGTTTTGTAAATAACTTCATTTGTACCTTTTTTTAAGATTCTACATATAAATGATATCTTATGTCTTTCTCTGATTTATTTCATTCAGCGTGGCAATCCCTAGGTCTATGCATGTTGCTGCAGATGGCATTATTTTCTTTTTTTTAATGGCTGAGTAATAATCCATTGGATATAGGTACCATTCATCCAGAGATGGACATTTAGGTTGTTACCATGTCCTAGCTATTGTAAATGGTGCTGTTGTGAACACTAGGGTACATTAATGCTTTTGAATTATGGTTTTCTCCAGATATGTGCCCAGGAGTGGGATTGCAGGATCATATGGTAGCTTAGCTGGTAAAGAACCTACTTGCCAGTGCAGGAGACGCAAGAGATGCAGGTTTGATCCCTGAGTCAGGAATATCCTCTGGAGAAGGAAATGGCAGCCCGCTCCAGTATCCTTGCCTGGAAAATTCCACGGACAGAGGAGCCCATGGGGTCACAAAGAGTTGGGCATGGACCATGATAGCTCTATTTTTAGTTTTTTAAGGTACCTCTACACTGCTGTCTACAGTGGCTTAGCAATTTACACTCCCACCAACCATGAAGGAGGGTTCCTTTTTTCCCCACACCCTCTCCAGCATTTGTTTGTAAATTTTTTTGGTGATGGCCATGCTGGGGTGATACCTTTTTGAAGTTTTGATTTGCATTACTCTAATAACTAGCGACCTTCATCTCCTTTTTGATGTTGTATATAACTTTGGGGCTCAGAAGCATGAGACTAGAAGGAATCTTGGGACAACCAGTCTAAGCTTGGATTTAATTGACAAGGCCCAGAAAGAGCAGGTGTTGGCTTAGGGTGGCTGAGCCGTTTAGCGACTGTCTCACTGTGTCTGCTGCTCAAGGCTGTGTTGTACTGCCCCATCTCTTGTCTGGCCTGGAGCAGCTTTGGCTTACCGAGGCGCATTCTGTCTGGAGTGACCTCTTCACTGACCCGCGTCTCTTTTCTGGTTCTCTTGCATCTTTGTGAATGGGAGACCTCAGTATATCCAGTGCCCTGGACATTGGAAACTAGTACCTTGAATGCCAACAAATGACTTAGTTTGAAGCTCGACTTTCTTCTAAAAACAGAGCCCTTTTCACCCAGGGTCAAAGGAGACAGGAACAGCTGTAACTGAAATCCTGCCATAAGCCATGGTTTTATGCCACCTTATTGAGCATTTATTTTCACTTTGCCCCTTTGCATTACTTAAAGAATGCAGACATCAAGAACGTGGTATTACAGAAGTCTGTAAGAAAGGGCAGAGAGAAGAATGAACTGATAGAGTCGGTTACATTACTAGGGGGAGGAGTCGCGGTAGGGGATGAAGCTGGAAGCCTGATTCCATCTTCTAGACTAGTGGCACAAACTGTGTGTCAAAATTATCGGGAGGATTCAGGAAAGCAGATTTTTGGGTTCCATTGTCAGCTTCCTGATTCAGCAGGTTTGAGAGGGGTCCCGAGAAACTGCATTTTTCTAGCCTGCTTCTCCTGCAGGCTTTGAAAAAGAGGGTCAAGCTCCCTTCCTTGGTCATCTGGCCATGCTCTCAGACATCAGATGGTGGATGAGAACTAAGTTTCTCTTGCAATGCTGGATTTTCTTCTTGGTAAGAGGACTTTGGAAACGAGGGCCTCCATTGATGTTTTGCACCCTTAAATGGCCAGGTACTTGAAAATAGTATTGCATGGGAGAAACAGAGGATGATTTGAAATAGGATGTGATTAATCCGCAGCAGCCACCACACTCTCTATGGGGCATCTGCTGTGTGCATCACGTGAGTTCTCTAATGCAGCAACCATGCAAGGTAGATGTCATTATGTTGCCCATGTTTTACAGATGAGGAAATTAATTCTGCAGAGTCTGTCTTAGTGAGGCCTGGAGCTGGGATGAGACTCTGTCAGACTGTCTGCCATGTTAGGCTTCTCAGCGATACCCTGTGGCCATTCTAGAAGCCCAGAGAGTGAAGGCATCCCTGGTGTTGGTGACAGCATCAGTTGCAGCAAGCCTTGTCTTTTGAGTATCTACTCTACGCCTGATGCTATGCTGTGCTAAAGCATTTCATGTATCTTAAACCATGTGTAAACCCTGTCACTACTTTGCGTGGGAGGTAGTGATTTCTGTTTTGCAGCGGGTCAGAGTAGCTTGGAGAAGGCAATGCCACCCCACTCCAGTACTCTTGCCTGGAAAATCCCATGGACAGAGGAGCCTGGTGGGCTGCAGTCTATGGGGTCGCTAAGAGTCAGACACGACTGAGCGACTTCACTTTCGCTTTTCACTTTTATGCATTGGAGAAGGAAATGGCAACCCACTCCAGTGTTCTTGCTTGGAGAATCCCAGGGACGAGGGAGCCTGGTGGGCTGCCTTCTGTGGGGTCGCACAGAGTCGGACACGACTGAAGCGACTGAGCAGCAGCAGCAGCAGCAGCAGCGTAGCTTGTCTGAGGTCACAGTTGGTAAGTGGCAGAACTGTACCAGCCTGGGTATATGTAGTCGCTCAGTCATGTCCAACTCTTTGTGACCCCATGCACTGAGCCCACCAGGCTCCTCTGTCCTTGGGCTTCTCCAGGCAAGAATGCTGGGGCGTGTTGCCGTTTCTTCCTCTAGGGGATCTTTGCCACCCAGGGACTGAGCTCGCATCTCCTGTATTGGCAGGTGGTTTCTGAGCCACCTGAGAAGCCCTTGGGTGTGGCAGATGTTGAAGCCTGGGCTCATAGCTATTCTGTTTCGTTGACTGGCTGGGTCGCACCTGCAGCCAGATTTGTGCCTGGGTCCTTAGGGATCAGTGATGTAGCTGATGGCCCCAGGAGATTGGGAAGCAGAATAAGTTTGGAGGAAGAGACAAGTTCCCTTTGGATGTGCTGAGTTTAGGGAAATTCACCAACATCTCATCAAAGGCCTTACTGTGTCTTGTGCTAGGAGCTGCATTTGAGATGAGGGTGGGGAAGGATAAGTCTCCTAATATTTTGCTTACAGAGCTTTATTTTATTCTGTGACCCAGGACTGGCCATTAAAACAATAGGTCTTAGTACTGACTTCAAAAGGATGGTCATCTTTCTTATTTCTTCTGCCTCAGTGCAGAGCAGCAGAGAGTAAGATAACCTCCGGAATTTATGAAAAGTGCTAGAGAAGCTGCCCAGTGTCGTTACACGTGGCGAGCCTGAGCTCTGTAATGTGTGTGCTCGCCCTGCATTGCTGTGATGTTTGCTTTCCACGGGAAATGAGATGAGAGATAGGAGTTTAATTCTTATTGTAGTAGATGTTACTTCCTAAAAGAAGTTGAAAATAAATCCAGAATGGGCTTTTCATCATTATATCACTGTTTCTTAAGCTTTTTCCCCCTTCTTCATTATCACTCTCCTAAGGAGCCTTTTTGGATTTTCTTTTTTCCTATTAATCCCACTTCTCCATGAAATTAAATGGAATCAGAATTTGAGCTTCAGAGGAGCCCCAGACTCTTGTAATAGCTAAGACTATTTTGCCCCTCCCAAGAGCAATTTTCGCCCTTTGGGAGGCGATACGTCCCTCTGTGGAGGGTGCAGGATTTGTATAAAGCTTTGTAAAGTTAAAGAATGAAGTGTCCAGGTTGGGATTTCAGAGCAGGGGTGGAAACCATTCTTCCCCATGGCTTTATTTAGTATTTGTTTTCATCTGAAAAAGGCTCTCAGTAAGACTTCTGAAATTTGCCTTTTGCTGTCCCTTACAGCAGCATCTTTTGGGGAAAGAGATTTGTCCCAACCAGGGTGCCTTTGTCAGTAGTGTTGGCACCTGCTATACCCACACTCCTTGAACCTCACAGGGACAGCTGTCCCCCATCCAGTGATTTTGGAGGAAGGTGGAGCCTGGCTGGCAGTGGGGGGTGGTGTCTGGATGGGAAGAGCCGTGGGGTCAGACCCTGTCCCCTGTATTGGCTGCTGGACCCAGTTCCAGGGACAAGAGAACAGTGCTGACCAGCACTGGTGGGAACGAGGTATGTGCAAGCCTTTGGGGATGCATGGATTTGTGGGGTTGGTGGTTTGCAGGCGTGGGTAGCGAGTAGTTAAAGAGGGGCTGCTTGGTTGAGAAAGTTGACATTTCCTCTCTGGTCTTTTCTTTCTCCCACTCAGTTGTAATCTCATCTCCCTTTCCCTCCAGATCTACCTTCCTGTCAGTCATATTCTTCTTCTTGCCATCTTGCCTTCTTCTCTAGTATTTTCCTATTTTTCTCTCTTTGTCTTAGCTTGGTTTTCCCCAAAGCACACCTTGAGACAAGGACCTGGGTGTGAGTAGTTTCTTGTAGAGGTGATCCCAGGAAGCAGGCAATAGAGAAGGGGGTTCATGAGACACAGAAGCGAGCGAAGCCCCTGAAGAGTAGGTTAATGAGCGGGTTCCTACTATGGGCAACTGGAGGGCCATGCTACTGGGGACTTTTCAAGAGATGGTGCCAAATACATCATAATTATCCACCAAGGGGCGGGGAAGCTGGGGTATTTCTCCATCAACTCCAATTCCAGCCTGCCCTGCCCCCATGGTCAGATGCAGGTTGCCATTGGTGTAGACCAGGAGATTTCTGCAGGCAGTGACCTTCAAAGGGAGGTGGGCAACTGGCTGACATTGTCTGCCATCCTCTCTCCTCTTAATCTGACTCATTATATCTTCATGTTGGAAGGAAGTAAATATTTTGTTGAATTTTTTGAAAATATACTGATGTCTCCTAGTCCCAATGTTAAAATTAGGTCGGATGAATATTTCATTTTCTAGCACTAGTTATACACACTTAGAAAATTGTCTGGGGTCTCATATGGGATGTCTCTGTGTGTGTGTGTGTGTGTTTTGTGTGTTTGTGTGTCAATGACCTCCAATGAGAAGCTGGTTTTCTTCCAGATTTAAGTGTATTAGATATATAATCTGAAATATCTAGATTACCACTTTTGATTTTTTTCCTTTCCTGATAATTGCCCCTACTCCCATGGCACTGCCAGGCTGCCAGGGACAGCTGTTACCCAGAGTCAGCCCTGTGCTGACTGACAGCTCTGTTGAATGACCTGAATTCTGATACCTTACTTATGTTGTGCCCTTCCCTTGCTTCTGACACCTGAGTGTCCATGAACACCAAGATTAGGAATTCAATTTTCTTTTTCTTTTTGAAAACATTTATTTCTATTTATTTAGCTGCACTGGGTTTTAGTTGTGGCATGTGTGATCTTTAGTTGCAGCACTTGGAACTCTGAGTTGCAGCATGTGGGATTTAGTTCCCTGACCAGGAATTGATCCCGGTCCCCCTGCATTGGGAACACGGAGTCTTGGCCCCTGGACCCATCAGGGAAGTCCCAGGAACTCAATTTGCTAACTCACCTTTGAAACAGACAAACTGACAAAAGTAACATAGTACCAGTAATATGCTTTATTTAGAACTGACTACCTGTGCTGTGATAAATGTTTCGCCATGTAACTTTTATTTCATCATAAGACCTATGAGGTCTGCATTAGAATCCCCATTTTACAGTTTAGAAGACTGAGTCTTAGGCTGTGTAGGTTTGCCTAAGGTCATAACCAGTAAGAGGTGGAACTCACATCTGCCAACTCCCTGTAATACTATGCAAATTCCTACCATTTAAGCTACAAGTGATCATGAACCTGCTGTGTGGTTTTTAAGGCAGAGTGTTTTGGGTCCATTATCTCATGGAATCTACCCTTAGCAATCCTGTGAGTTCTGTTTTTCCCTTGTACTATTGATGAGAAAGCTGAGGGTTGGAGAACTTGGATTTTCTTATCTTTGTATCCCCTGGAGGTGGGCAAATCAACTTTAAACTTGGTAATGAATGTGTGTATGTGTGGTATAGGGCTTCTCAGGTGGCCCAGTGATAAAGAATCTGTCTGCAGTGCAGGAGACTGGGGTTTGAACCCTGGGAGAGATCCCCTGGAGAAAGGAATGGCCATCCACTCCAGTATTCTTCCCTGGAGAATTCTATGGACAGAGGAGCCTGGTGGGGCTATGGGATCCCACCATGGGGTCCCCACAGTCCACGAGGTTGCACAGAATCAGACGTGACCGAGCACACACATGCACGGACGTGTGTGTTTATGTGGCATCACAACATTCTGATGTAAAATTAGCCACATTTTTTCTCTCTGGCACTAGAAATATTTTCCATCACGGGTATTATCGGAACTTGAGATAAAATTCTTTGGATCTTATTTGTTGAATCTTTTGCTTTGTCTGGAAATTTTAGTATTGCACCTTTGAATGCCTTAACTGCTACTGACTCCGTCCAAACGCTCATACATGCATGGTCTCGTAAGACTTGCGTAATAAATGCCACCCGCTTCATATTGTAGCCCATTCTCTCCCTCCTGGACACCTTCCTGTTTTGTGCCCTTCTGTCACCTAGATGTGTCCCATTCGAGCGCTTTTGTATTTTTTGGCATTGTCTGGTTGTGTGTCTAGTCTGTGAGCTCCATCAGGTCAGCGCCTGGGACAAGAGCCCCGTCTGTCCCTGACACTAACTCAGAGTCTGGGACAAAAGAGACATTTTGTGATGAGTTTGGAAAGAAAACTGAAGATGCAGCCTCGAAGCCTGGGGGAAGCCTTCAGATTATGTTTCAGGGCCTGATGTTTTCATGATGCTTGAACTTGCCTCCTTAGTAACTTTTGTTTTAATTCACAGACAGATTCAGGCATTGCCTGGGGAGAAGGTTAATTTGCGCTGACCCAGTACAACCACTTTACATTCTGAACTATTCTTGAATTTCTAAAGGAGGTTGTCCTCACACAGGTAGACCTATATGCGATATGCATAGGTCTTCCTTCCAAGATGGATGCAACTAATGCGTAGGTAGTGACTGTGTCCCTACTATGACCAGGCACTGTGTGAGGCCTGTGGGAGCCTCCAGGGCAGGCACACCCTGGTTCCTGTCCTCAGGGCGCCCCAGGCTAATGGAAGAGAAGTCCCAAGGCCAGGGGTGATGACTCATTGAGGAAGGATCAACCTCTGTAGGGATCCAGAGAGGGGCAGCATCTCGTGTGGCTACTGCTGGCTGGGTGAGGGCAGTCAGAGAGTGTTCTCGATGAAAA
This sequence comes from Aepyceros melampus, assembly GCA_006408695.1. Taxonomy (NCBI): domain Eukaryota; kingdom Metazoa; phylum Chordata; class Mammalia; order Artiodactyla; family Bovidae; genus Aepyceros; species Aepyceros melampus. Next base: position 349,244 of record SJXQ01009611.1, on the reverse strand, counting down.
CACTGCTTGAATTGGGCCCAGGAGGACTGGATTTGCCAAAATGACAATAAGACTTTTAGAGCAGGGCAGTTGGGAAACACCATTTGTAAAGGGGAAGTGGGGAGGCGAGGATGGAAAATGAGTTTAGGTAAGCTGTGGGCATCTTTGAGGAAGTGGAAATAGGATGGAAAGCAAGTTGTCCTATAAACTGACCTTCCTGGTGCCTTCAGGAAATAAACCCAGAGCAGGGAGGAAAGAGGCTGTAGGGGGAGCACAGGTTGGTGCAGGCAGACTAATGTATGAGGTCCATCCGTCTCTCAACTTGCTGTGTGTCTTTCATAAAATGACTTCACCTCTCTGATCCATACTTCCTTCACCTGCAGTTAACAGGACACCATTTCTGACCTACTGACCACACTGGGTGTCATGACATTCAGAGCAAATGGCGGGGCTGAAATTATCTTGTAAATTCTTAAGGTTCCATGTGGCTATAGGAAATTAGTACTTTTTTTTTTTTTTGGACCTAGGATATAGAGGATAGGTTTAATCATACTTCCCTGCTCATGGTATAAAGACTTAACATTGTTATTATGTATATTACTGTATTATTATTGTGTGTGTGTGCACGCACGTATGTGTGTTGGGGAGGGTGGCTAGGAGATGCTGTTAGCTGCCTTCACCCAGGACGGACATGGTACACAGAAAGGAGACTTGAACTGTCTGCCTGACGGATCTTTCGAGGAGCTGGTATAAACCCTGCTTATGCCAGAGTCCAGCTCAGCGAGGGATGCTGTGGGCCTGAATATTAGTGGGTGGCAAGAAGAATACTGTCCGAATGTATGCAGCCAGTTCACACTACACGCAGGCCTACAGGGCAGGTGAGGGGATTCAGAACAGGAAACCACTTAGGAGTTTCTGAAAGCTGGGTCTGCACCTGTGGAGCATCTAAGGTGCTGCACAAGCCAGGGGCTGCAGGGTGAGCACTGAGAACCTCAGCCTTCGTAGGCAGTGGCTGCGCTGAGCGTTGATCCTGGAAGTAAATTTTTTTTTTTTGGCTTAAACGTATAATTTGGTTTGCTTCAAACTATGGGGTCAGCTTCAGCAGTATTGAGTCACTTCTTCATCCTTCAAAGGACATATTCCATCAGGTTAAGGACAAATGCTGAAGCTTTGGCACAGTCTTTGAAGATTCTTGCCCCATAGAGCATGGGAGCCCTCAAAAAAGAAAAAAAAGTCACATTTTTGAAGAATGAACTGACATATCACAGAGAGCTTTCTGTTAAATGGATGCTTATAGCATGCCCATGGCGGGAGGGAAAGATAGCTATATCCTTTATTCATACGAATCCACGTGAACTCCAAAATAATCCCTTGAAAGGACTTCTCTGGTGGTCAGTGGCTAAGACTCTGTGCTCCCAGTGCAGGGGGCCAGGTTTGATCCCTGGTCAGGAAGCTAGATCCCATATGTTGCAACTGAGAATTCTCATTCCACAACTAAAGATCCCACACGCTGCACCTGAGGCCTGGCACAGCCAAAGAAATAAGTATTAAAAAATAAACAAAAACACAAAGCCCTATGAAGTAGGTGCAGTTATCTCCATTTTACAGATGAGAAAACCGAGGCAGAGAGATTGGCTGTCAGTTGAGACTGGTACCCAGGAAGTCTGGCTTATGGTCTGAGTTTGCAGCTGTTACACTGTGCTGCCTCTCCATGGCAGTAAGCAAAGGGAGTCTATCTGCAAACGGAAGGTTTGATTTTACCCATCATGAGTCTGTGATAAAGTTCCAGATCAGTTTGTCATCAGGCTCCTTGGGGCTTCTTTCCAGCATGGTGGGGATAGGTTGGCTGCTGGCTTTGCCTCTGGAATCCTGGAGAGTCCTGCCTCCGGGACCTTCCTCATGTGACTGGGAGCGGGGGTCTGGGAGGCCAGCCCGGGGGTGTCTTTGGAAACCTCCTGGCTCATCACTGCATTGCACCTGCATCTTGCCTGAATATTAATGTGTGCTAATTTTCATACAGGAAGGGAAATTCCGGGGCTGTCAAAGCCACATGGAAGACACTTAGTATCGCAGAGAGTCCTGCGCTTCTGTGCTTGTTGCTCTAGGGTGCTCTGGCCTGGGTCTGGCTATCCACTTGCTGCCTGGCAGTGTGCCTGAGCTGTTCCCTTGCCCTCTTGGCTCAGTGTCTCCCTCACTGAAATGAGTGTGGGGGAAATGATGCCTGGGTTCCTTCTGGCTCTCGAATTCTGAGAGTCAGGGGAGTGCGATGCTTACCATCGTGAGGAAGCCTGGCTGCCCGTGTTTGAATCCCAGTACTGTGCCCTTAGCCAGCTGTGGGTCCTCGGGCAAGTTACTCAGCCTCTGGGTGCCTCCGCCTCTCCAGAGCTTTTCTCCACATTCACACGGAACCCTCATGGCATCTTGTCATGGAATTATCACGAAGACCAAAGGAAAGGTGCCTGGTGCAGTGTCTTGCATTATCTCTCATTACTGTTTATTCAGTGGCCGTTACTTTTACCTTCTTACGTCATCATCAGCCTCTTTGTTGTCATGGCTACCATTCTGAGTGGTGCTTGTGGGGCAGGTGTTCACAGTGCCCGCAAGATCCCTTTGATTTAACCCCATTTTCTGAGCCGGGAAAGGGAGCTTCGGCGACGTGGCTGCGGTCCCCCGGCCTGTAAGCCGTGGAGCTGGGATCCGGCTGGCCCTTCCCTGAGCCCTGGCTCACCCTTCCTCTCCGCTTCCCTTTCCTGCGGTGCTCCTGGCCCCCCTCCCTGGGCCTTGCTTGGAGCCAGGTCCCTGTGAGGCCTGTGTGCGGCCGAGCCGTGTCCTCACAGAGGCGTTGCTTACCATCGTGAGGAAGCCTGGCTGCCCGTGTTTGAATCCCAGTACTGTGCCCTTAGCCAGCTGTGGGTCCTCGGGCAAGTTACTCAGCCTCTGTGTGCCTCCGCCTCGCCAGAGCTTTTCTCCACATTCACACGGAACCCTCATGGCATCTTGTCATGGAATTATCACGAAGACCAAAGGAAAGGTGCCTGGTGCAGTGTCTTGCATTATCTCTCATTACTGTTTTTTCAGTGGCCGTTACTTTTACCTTCTTACGTCATCATCAGCCTCTTTGTTGTCATGGCTACCATTCTGAGTGGTGCTTGTGGGGCAGGTGTTCACAGTGCCCGCAAGATCCCTTTGATTTAACCCCATTTTCTGAGCCGGGAAAGGGAGCTTCGGCGACGTGGCTGCGGTCCCCCGGCCTGTAAGCCGTGGAGCTGGGATCCGGCTGGCCCTTCCCTGAGCCCTGGCTCACCCTTCCTCTCCGCTTCCCTTTCCTGCGGTGCTCCTGGCCCCCCTCCCTGGGCCTTGCTTGGAGCCAGGTCCCTGTGAGGCCTGTGTGCGGCCGAGCCGTGTCCTCACAGAGGCGAGCACTCATCAGCCACCGAGAGAAACTTGGTTAGATCCGTGTTCTGTGAGACCCTCCACAGGTGGATTTACGGTTGTCAGGGCCTCCCAGTGTTGGGAAGCTTTGGCTTTTTAATTTAATCTCCTTCAGAGTTACCTGGGGCCTTCATGCTGGGAGCCCACCCCTGCTGATTTATGCCATCAGAAAGGGGCCTGGCACCTCCCGCCTCCTTAGCCGGCAGCCCCCTGCCCTCGTCCCTGCCCTGAGGGAGCAGGGGCCTCTCCTGGTGCCCGTGTATGAGCCGAGCCATGATGGGCTGGCCTGCTCCCCGACGCCCTGAGTTCCAGCCCTGTCCAGCCGGCCCCAGGGTCCGTGAGGGATGGACTGGCTTTCTCTGTGCATCTGGGAGGGTCCTGGTTAGTATTCTGGGCAGGCTGAGCTGTGGGTGGGGGAGCCTGCCGGGCAGCAGTGGGCCCAGAGTGGAGGAAGCCATCTGTCTGCTCCCGGGAGGAGGGATGGGGGGCTGGGCCCCTGCATGAGGATCTGGCCTCGGTCACCAGGAGGCCCTCCCTGGTGGGCTGACCACTCATCTGTCACCCGGGCAGTGACTGTGGGAGTCCCAGCCCTTCCTCACACGCGGTTTCATGGTTTTACTCATCTAAGTTTACAAAACCTTGCTGATGGTGTCAGGAAAAGGAGGCAAGTAATCTGATCTCCCATCCCTAGGTGGGAGGAAGTTTTGAATCTAGAGAGCCAAAAAGGTTTAAGAGGTTGAGGGAGGGAGGCAGGGAGAGAGATGGGGAAGGGAGGCAAAGGTGGGGAGGGGAGTGAGCCAGGAGCCTGGGGGGTCCTCAGGGGAGGGGAGGGGGACCCTGCCACCACGTTACACCCCCAGGGCCTCCTGGACTCAGCACCCAGAGACTTGAAGGCTGCGGGCCCCGGGCCGTGCATGTGACCACAGGTGCCGAATTCTAATCCTGTCTGTCTGACCACGAACTCTGACGGTCGCTTAGCCTCTGTGCTCCTCAGTTCTCAGCTGCAGAGCTGAAAAATAATAACAATGATTTATCTCTCAGAGCTGGTGGGAGAGATCACGAGTGGCAGGTGACAGGGAGAAAGTGCCTGGTGTCACTGGGTGTCAGTCTGCTTGATAACAGGCTGGGGGACAGGAGCCGGGGCCCCAGGGGTGTTGGCCAGGCCCCAGTTTGAAATAGACTTTATCCCTCCCCAGGGAGGGGTTGTTGGGGGGAATGCTGTCTCCCCAGCTCCTGAGTTGAGCGTGGGACTTCATCTCCAAGGTGCATAGAGGATAAGAGCACATCTGGGCCTCTCTGCACTCTGAGCTCCCCATGAGCTGGCCCTGCTCCCACATTGTGGGGCCTCTGCACATCCCAGAGATGTCCCTCTAACAGCCTCCATCCTCCATTACGTCATCCCTCAGAGTCTGCCTCCAGCATCTCCTCCTTTTGGAAGATGCTCTCCTCTTCTTGAGTTGCTTGCTGTACCCTTCAGTCAGCCCTTTCACAGCTGTTACATAAGCCTGTCTGTAATATTCATTGAACAAACCATGTGTTAAGCATTTATTATGTGCAGACCTTGTTCTAACTGCTTGAAATGTAACCTTGAACTAGATAAAGACCTCAGGCAATAAACACCTAAATAGATTAATAAGCAAAAGGACTAGGGTTGCTGTGAATCCTCTGAAGGAAAGGAGCAGCATGAAGGGAGGGTCCTGGGGGTGGGGAACCTTTAGGATGGTGGTGTTTGGGGAGGGCTTCACTGAGGAAGTGGCATTTAGGCTGAATCTTGAAGGCTGAGAAACAGTGGAAACAGTGACAGACTTTACTTTTTGGGGTTCCAAAATCACTGAAGATGGTGACTGCAACCATGAAACTGAAAGAGGCTTGTCCTTAGAAGAAAAGTTATGACCAACCTAGACAGCATATTAAAAAGCAGAGACATTACTTTGCCAACAAAAGTCTGTCTAGTCAAAGCTATGGTTTTTCCAGTGGTCATGTATGGATGTGAGAGTTGGACTATAAAGAAAGCTGAGCTCAGACGAATTGATGCTTTTGAACTGTGGTGTTGGAGAAGACTCTTGAGAGTCCCTTGGACTGCAAGGAGATCCAACCAGTCCATCCTAAAGGAGATCAGTCCTGGATATTCATTGGAAGGACTGATGTTGAAGCTGAAACTCCAATACTTTGGCCACCTGATGCAAAGAGCTGACTCATTTGAAAAGACCTGATGCTGGGAAAGATAGAAGGCAGGAGGAGAAGGGGCTGACAGAGGATGAGATGGTTGGATGGCATCACCAATTCAATGGACATGAGTTTGAGTAAACTCCGGGAGCTGGCGATGGACAGGGAAGCCTAGCATGCTGCAGTCCGTGGGGTCGCAGAGAGTCGGACATGACTGAGCGACTGAACTGAAGGATGAGAAGGAGGGAACGTTGCCAGGAGTGCAGAGAACAGCATTCCAGGAATGGGGAACAGCAACATGTTATATAATTTACCATGTTATGTTTCCATTTAGTTGTATTTGCTTAAAAATTTGTTGAGACTTTCTCTTTAGCTGCAGATTATTCTTTAGTTTCACTTCCAAATGTTTGGAGATTTTTTCCAATTGTTTTTCTTTGATTACTTACTGCATTGCTTCCATTATGATCAGAGAGCACAGTTTATATGATTTTAATTCTTTTAAATTTGTTATAATTTATTTTGTGGCTCAGGATATGGCCCAGATCTACCTGTGGGGAACAGCAACATGTTATATAATTTACCATGCTATGTTTCCATTTAGTTGCATTTGCTTAAAAATTTGTTGAGACTTTCTCTTTAGCTGCAGATTATTCTTTAGTTTCACTTCCAAATGTTTGGAGATTTTTTTCCAATTGTTTTTCTTTGATTACTTACTGCATTGCTTCCATTATGATCAGAGAGCACAGTTTATATGATTTTAATTCTTTTAAATTTGTTATAATTTATTTTGTGGCTCAGGATATGGCCCAGATCTACCTGGGTGAATGTTCTGTACGTGCTTGAAAAGAATGTCTAATCTGCCATTAATGGGTGGAATGATGTGTGTCTGTGTGGACTGGCTTTATACAGTCATATGTTTTTAAAGGAGCTTAAGAGGAGGAAAAAAAACCTAGTTTTTGAACTTACTTTTATTTTAAATTCTTTTGAGTGTTCTTCGTTTTGTCCTTGAGGGTCTCTGTGGTGGATGAATAGTGTGGGGTGTTCAAGGACCGGAGAGGCAGCTCATCATGGCTGATGTGTAAGGGGCCAGCAGACGAGCTGGACAGGGACTGGGTCACCTGGACCTCGCAGCCCATGGTTAGGAGTTTTGATTTCATCTCTTACGTGCAGTGGGAAGCCATCGGGGTGTTGAAACAGGGAAGTCACCTGAACTGAGGGGACTTCCTCAGGATCCTTCAGGCTGCTGTTTGGAAGATAGATTAGAGGCTCATGAAGGAAATTGGGTGACAGGTCCCAGAACTGATTTTAGATACTGACCTAACATGTGTTGTGTATGCTGTGTGTGTGTGTGTGTGTGTGTGTTTAAGGAGATGTAAGCAAGCATGGGTGCATGCACAAGTCCTCATGTTGTTGAATTCTGGAGACTGGATTTTCTAAGATTCTGTTTTGGAAAAAAATAATCCCTATGAGCCAAAGGTGTATACATTTTAGTGAGATTTGGAAGTAGAGGGTAGAAAGAGCCCAGGGTACCTGAAAGCTTTTCCAAATGTTTGGAAGGCTTTCAGAACGGTGGTTGTTGGTGTTCAGTTGCTCAGCCGTGTCTGACTCTGTAACTCTGTGGACTGTAGCCCGCCAGGCTCCTCTGTCCATGGGATTCTCCAGGCAAGAATACTGGAGGGGGTTGCCATTTCCTTCTCCAGGAGATCTTCCCAGTCCAGGGATCGAACCCGGGTCTCCTGCATTGCAGGCAGATTCTTTACCACTGAGCCACCAAGGAAGCCCAAAATACTTGAGTTGTAACGCTGGCATAGACGTCTCAGCATTTAGAACCCTATAACCCCCTGCCCTGATATCAAAAGAAGACTTGCGTGTTTTATCAAGTGGAAAAGTACAATAGTTTACTTTGTACTTGTTCATAACAAGCACAAAGCAAAAAAGTCTGACCCGCCGGTCTCTCTTCCTGGATTCTGCATTTTTAATCACTTGAATTTTTCTTTTAATGTTTGCTCTCTCTGTTTTTCATAAACAATACATGCTTATTATGTAAAATTTAGAAAGAAAAAAAGGTAAGTACTTTTCTTAGTATTGTGTCAATCGAGTGCAAGCATTGCTAGCATTGCTGTGTTGTCATCCCTTTTCTTATGTATAGGTTTATTTCTTATGTAGAGTGTAATTACTTTGCATGTGCAAAATTTTGTAAGCTGGTTTACTCCCATAACACAATAAAGCCTTTACTCATTGTATCAGTCAGGAAGGGTGAGGTTAGCCTGATGTAACAAGTAATCCCCAGGCCTCAGTGGTTTTAAACAACAAAAGCTTCTTTCTCCTTCACTTTCTTGTCTGTTATGGTGGATTAGAGCATCTGTGCTGGGTGCTCCTTATTCGGCAACTCATGGAAACAGAGCTACTATTATCTGTAATGTTGGCATTCATTACAACAGATGGAAAGAAAGCTCTGGAGTGTCTTGCATCAGCATTTAAATATCCTGAATGGATGTGGGATATCCTTTCAGTTAAATTCTCTAGCCAGAATTAATCACATGGGCCCGCTCAACCATGAAGGAGCCAAAGAACATGTTTCCATCTTAAGCTGAAAAGCCAAAAATATTTGGTGAGCAGTGCTGATGTCTACGTACTATTTATGTCTCTCATTTACACAGTTGTTACAAAATATTACACGCACATGGAAAGTACAGTTTTGCACAGTACACTATTTCTCATTTTTCTTCCTGAGACTTTTTCTGCTGCTGCTGTATCTAGGAAGCCTCCCACTCAGCCATTCTGATGTATGTACACATTTGGAAATGCCAGGCCCTTGGGACAGCCCTTGATCAATGGGGATTGGAAACCAGTGGGTACATATTCCCCTCTTCCTTCCATAGGCAGATGAGTCTCAGAGGGTCCTCAGTGGAATGGAGGCTGGGTGTCCCAGTGGTGATCAGCTCTGTTGAATTTCCTTGATTTGACTTTCTTTCTGTTCTTGTTCAACCTTCCCAGCCCCTCCACGCCTGTCACCTGGGATTACTTCTCCAAATAAAACCACCTTCTCATGTGCTCCTCTGTCTTAACGCTTTGTGTTTTGGGAAAACCTGGGCGAGAGAGGCGTAGATGCCTCTGCAGTTGGAACTGTGTCCCTCAAACATTCCTGGCCCCAGGGTCAGATGAGTTTTCTTTCTCTACCATACCATCAGTTGCTAGGGTTGTGCCATGTTATGTTTGACTATGTTGGAATTTGACTTTCTTGCAACAGCTGCTTTGTTTTCTTTCATTTTTCTTGGTGGAGGAAGCAGATGCCTTCTTCACCTGAAGATTGGAAAAAGTCTTTTTAAACTTTCATACATGTGGAGTGTGTGCGTGTGTGTGACTCTAGAGACTTAGAATAATTTGCTTAACTGTGTCCCTCAAACATTCCTGGCCCCAGGGTCAGATGAATTTTCTTTCTCTACCATACCATCAGTTGCTAGGGTTGTGCCATGTTATGTTTGACTATGTTGGAATTTGACTTTCTTGCAACAGCTGCTTTGTTTTCTTTCATTTTTCTTGGTGGAGGAAGCAGATGCCTTCTTCACCTGAAGATTGGAAAAAGTCTTTTTAAACTTTCATACATGTGGAGTGTGTGCGTGTGTGTGACTCTAGAGACTTAGAATAATTTGCTCCTTGACATTTCAAAACACGCGTGGCTGTCCTCTGATTTCAGTATCACTAATTAGCACAACACATAAAATTTTCATTCCTTTATGGATAATCTGTTCTGTTTTGTCCACACTCTACCTCCCTTAGCGTATAGACCATGGAAGATTTTAGGATGTTTTCCTTGTGGTATTTTCCATTCATCCTTTTTGGCACTTGACAGGCCCTTTCAATCTTATATCTGTCTTCAGTTCTGTGAAATTTATTTTGATTACTTTTGTCATTATTTCCTTCTTGCCATTTTCTTTGCTATTTCTCTAGGAACTCCTAGCAGATGGATATTTACTTTATGGAATGGCCTTCCATGTCTCTTATTTTCTTTTTCATTTTCCAAATATTACCTTCCGTGTTCTCTATTCTGAGAGAGTCCTTAAATTTTTCTTCTAGTTTTTCTGTTAATTTTGGAAGGGTTTGTTTTATCATGTTCTTAATTCCCATAAACTCACTTCTGTTTCTTTTTTGTTTCTTAAAAATATAGCCACCTGTTCTTTTATTTTTTTTGCATTATGTGTGTAATATCTTAGAAAATGTTATTAAGGATTCTTTGGAAGTTCTTGTCTGTTTCTGGGTTATCTCTATTTTCCTTGGAGTCAGTTCTGTTGGTTCAGTGCACTCCTTTCTTTGGTAGTGTTTTCCCCCCAGGTGTTTGATGATTCTGGTTATTCATTTATTCCAGTAATGCAGGGCTGGGGTGATTGATGCATGGAGCTGGAGTTGTTTTGGTTGTCCACCACCGAGTACATGGGCAGCTGAGTTAATTGGCAGATGTTTATGGAACGAAAGCAGACAGGTTGTGGCACTCCAGCGCCCTCATGCTTAGCTGAAGAAGAATGTATTCTGGGATGATAATCTCCACGCTGGAAGCTTACGCATCTCTTTGGGAGGTAGTTAAGTATCCTTAGGATTTTTATGTCCTCTTTTAGCCAAAAGCTCACTTGTTGCTCTTGGGTAAGGAGGTGAGTGGTGATGGGTGAACAGATAGAGCAAGAGCAACACTTGTAACATTTCTGCAGTTTCCACTCATTCCTCCCCTTAGTGGTATCTGTGACTTGGCTTCTGTGTTGGGAGGCAGCTTCTCCCTCCTTTTTGTAGCTCCTTCTTGCCTCTCTGTGTACTCTGGTTCTGCTACCAGCACTGTTGCAACTGCCTTCTGGTTTTGTAAGTTCACCCAAAGTTCACAGTGCTTCTGTGACCTTGTCCTGTTTGTACTGCTAAGTCGCTTCAGTTGTGTCTGACTCTGTGCGACCCCATAGATGGCAGCCCACCAGGCTCACCTGTCCCTGAGATTCTCCAGGCAAGAACCCTGGAGTGGGTTGCCATTTCCTTCTCCAGTGTATGAAAGTGAAAAGCTAAAGTGAAGTCGCTCAGTCGTGTCCGACTCTAGCGACCCATGGACTGCAGCCCACCAGGCTCCTCCGTCCATGAGATTTTCCAGGCAAGAGTATTGGAGTACTTATTTACTGTAATATCAGTGGGCTTTGTGGAGAGAGAAGGAAGTGAACACTTAGCTTCACCTGGCTTTCATAATCCATTTGTTGTAATGATTTAAAACTCTGCAGATTTATGTTAACCATGCCTGGTTGTTGGATGTTAACTTTTTTTTTTTTTCATGGTTTTCTCTTCTCAAACTATGAGGAACAGCTTTATGGATGAAACTTTAAAACCATTCATTATTATTTCCTTGGGACCGATTGCCAGCAAGGGAATGAGGTTAAATGTAGTGGTAAAGAGAAATCAACCGTGAATATTCATTGGAAGGACTGATGCTAAAGCTCCAGTACTTTGACGTCCTGATATGAAGAGCCGACTCACTGGAAAAGACCCTGATGTTAGGAAAGATCAGGGGACGAGAAGAGGGTGGCAGAGGATGAGATGGTTAGATGGTGTCACCAATATCAATGGACATGAATTTTAGCAAAGTTTACGAGATAGTGAAGGACAAGGAAGCCTGGATCACTGAAGTCCACGGGGTTGCAAAGAGCTGGGCACGACTTTGCGACTAAACAACAACAAAGAGAACAATCGATCACATTCTCACTGCACCTCTTAACTAGCTGGCAGTTTTGAGCAAGGGGCTCAGCATCTCTGAGTCCATCACATTCTCACTGCACCTCTTACTAGCTGGCCGTTTTGAGCAAGGGGCTCAGCATCTCTGAGTCTTACTTTCCTTGTTTATTACTTGAGGATAAAATATCCGTATCTCTTAGGATTGGATGCATGAATTAGAATCTATGAGGAAAGTAATGAACATTCCAGATATTTGCCCTTTAATAGGCTTTTGAATAAAATAACACTTGATATTATTGTTGTTATTTGTTATTTAATTTTACAGGAGAGAGGGATTGATCATCAACTTTTTTTATAAAGAAAAATTTTAGTTATGATTTTACTTATTGATGGCTCTGCTGGGTCTCCTGGATGTGTGGGCTTCGCTGATGCATTGTGGCGAGTGGGGGCTACTCTAGTCGCAGTGTGAAGGCCTCTCGTTGCCGTGACTCTTGTTGTGGAGCGCAGGCTCTCGGGCCATGGGCTCAGGAGTCATGGCTCCCGGGCTCTAGAGCTCAATAATTGTGGTGCATGGGCTTAGCTGCCCTGCAGCATGTGGGATCCTCCTGGCCCAGAGGTCCAGCTTGTGTCTCCTGCTTTGGCGGATGGACTCTTTACCACTGATCCAGCAGCGAAACCCTCAACTCTATCTTAGGATGAGAAAGGCACAATTTAGAGAATTTGTCACCTTCTTAAGCTGTTGCTCTCCTAAATAGCAACTTGCATGTGAACAGGAGATAGGGTTGTTCTAGAAGCTAGGCTGCTTTGGAGTGAGGTGTTCTCTCCCTTGGTGAGGAGAGACTCAAATTATTACTCAGAGGTAAAAAACGTTTGTGAGGAGAGATGTTTGGAAGGTCACCCAAACCCACTGGTAACAAGCTGGGTGCCAAACGGTGGGTCTGGGCAGTGAGTATCTGGTGTGGACATCTCGGTCATCGGGCTTTACCTGGGTGACCTTTCAGGTGGCTCTAGAGGGTGATAAGGCTGGAGGCAAAGGGGCAAAAAAAAAAAAGGAGGAATTTGAACTCAGCCCATACCCACTGTGAGTCTCTACTCCAGCTGGCTGTGTAAGAGCGGAGTCATTCCTGCAATGAGCATGGTGTCATCACTAGGGGGCGCTCCTAAAATGTTGATATTTGTAGAATGTGAGGATGCATGAGTGCGTGCGTGGTGAGGGAACTGGGGACCCTGGAATGGGATGTGCTGGGGGTGAGACGAGGGGAGGCCCCTCCCTCTGATGACCTGGGAAGAGGATGCTGAGGAACCATCTGGGCAGGCTCTGCCTGACTGTCCATTTCTGCCTCATTTATCAGAATACATGTTGCCCTTCAAGAATTACCTGAGGCTCCTGCGGCATTCCAAAAGGACTGGCTTTGCCCAGGGTGCTTTTTATGTTCCACCTTTGGAAATGTTTTCAGAGCCAGTCTCCAACACACACACACACACACACACACACACACACACACAAATCAAAAAAGCAAAATAATCTGTCATTTCCTGAGAAATTCACCCAGCAGGATTGTTTTCTTTTTGAGTGAAAATAGTACTATCTGAGTTGACCGTTGATGATTTTGAAGTTCAGGTGAGTTAAACAGTAGGTTTTGTGGCCCTGCTGGGCTGGGGTCACAGAGTTCCATAGACCAGAGTTTGTGTCCTTGTGTGAAAGCTTTGCTCTTTGAAAACCTGGTTCAGATCTCAAAAAGTGATTTGTCCCACTTTTCATATATAAAGAAGAAGGTATGAGGTTGCTCAGAAGACCCCCTGGAAAGAAGTCTCATACCTCGTGAACAGTGACAAAGAGCCTCCTGTGAGGCCAGGAGTACCCATTGGGATGTCCCAGTCCTACTTTCTTTAAAAAAATAAAATCAATAAAACAGCATAGATAACTTTAAAAAGTTTTACTGGAGTATAGTTGATTTACAGTGTTGCGTTAATTTCTGCTGTGTAGCAAAGTGACTCAGTGATACATATGTTACTCTTTTTCATCTTCTTTTCCATTCTGGTTCACCCCAGGATATTAAATATAGTTCCCTGTCCTGTACAGTAGGACCTTGTTGTTTATCCATCCTATATATAATAGTTTGCATAGCATAGATAACTCTTAAAAGTACTAAGTAAAAGAAGGCAGGCTCTGGAGCTATATACTGTATGATTCCATTTATATGACACTCTGGAAAAGATAAAACTATAAGAATAGAAATTAGATTCATGACTGCCAGGAATTAGGGGAATGGCTGAGCATGAAGGAATTTTGGAGGAGGAGGATGAAAATATTCTATATCTCCATGATGCTTACACAATTATATGTTTGTGAAAATCCATGAAGCGATATACCTATAAAGGGTGAATTTTGCTGCCTGCAGTAAACCTGGAATCAATGAAAATAAAACCAGTGACATTCCCTAATAGGGCATCTCCTATACCTGATTCTGGTGGCATTTACCTTACATTTACTATAGGAAGAGACATTCTTTTCAGCTTTGAACACAAGGATTAGTAAGCTCTGAGCCTGCTGGGTTTTATTGAGTAACTTTGTATGGATGTGACAACCTAGAGTCGTGATCCTTATTCACAATTTAGAGTGTTTCCAGGCATTCTGAACCCTCAAAGGAAGGTTATGTTCAGAATGGTTTTAAGGTTGAATGTACTTTATTATATTTTTGGTCTTTTGAAAATTAGTAATTCACGCTTGGTGGCTTAGATGACTCCCCATTACTGAGTGCAAATTATTCATCAGGCCAAAAAACACGTTCCCCTCTAGTGGAAGGTTTTGTTTTGACTCTTGATGTTGAAGTCATTTCTGAAATTATTTGACAAAGTAGGATCTTTAGCATAAAATGGTGGCATGTGATATACATTAATGATTCTTTTGTCGAATGGTGGCTCAGATGGTAAAGAATCTGCCATTAGTGCAGGAGACCCAGGTTCAATCCCTGGGTCAGAAAGATCTTCTGGAGGACGGCATGGCAACCCACCCCAGTATTCTTGCCTGAAAAATCCCATAGACAGAGGAGCCTGGGGTATAGACCCATAGACCCCCTACAGTCTATGGGGTCAAAAAAGAGTCAGACACGACTTAGCAACTGAACAACAACAACGTGGTCTTTGTATGGTTATCTGGAGGGAGGTTAAGAAATTTGATGGTGGCTGGGAATGAAGAACAGAGAAGAGCATTTGCAAGGGAAATAGTACAGGGAAGGAGGCGGGACTGTCCATGGTCTTGTCTCCTAAATGCTTGTCTTGGATCATCATGGAATTCCTGGACCTCAGAGTACCATAGTCACTTGATAGCCCACACTCACCAGTGGCTTTTTCCTAGAAATGTCTTTCATTTCTTAGCTATAAAAAATGTATTCCTTTTTCAAATCCTGTAGGCCCTCTCTGTGTTTATCGTTTTGGACCCTGGCTGCCCTGTACTTTGAAAGGCACATGTTTGTTATTAGATTGTAAACTCAAGGAGATGCAGCAAGGTGCCTTGTGCACAGATAGCGCTCAGCTACTAATTAATGGACGAATGCTTTGGTGAGATTTCTAGTTTATGTGCTAACCAAGCAGCATTTAGCTTTATGTAGAATGTTCATAGTAATATTATTCAGTGTAGTCAAAAATGGAAAAAATGTCCAGAAACTGGGAAATGGATAAACAAAATATGGCACAACCTTTTAACACAGTACTACTACTCAGGAATAGGATGAAATGAAGTATTGATACATGTAATGGTGTGGATGAACCTCAAAGATATTATGCTCAGCAAAAGCAGCCAGATAGACCATGTATCAGATGATTGCATTTATATGAACTGTCCAGAAAATAGCAAATCAGTGGAGACAGAAAATAGATGAGTGGTTGTCTGAGGCTGGATGTAGGGACTGAGTTTGACTACAGAGCAGCAAAAGGAATTTTTTTTCGGGTGATGGAAATGTTTGCAACTAATGTCGCGATGGTAGAGCACAACTCTGTAAACATAATTTTATTTTGGAGTCATACGCTTAAAATTGGTGAATTTTATGGTATATAAATTGTACCTCAATAAAACTATTAAAGGGGCTTCCCCAGTGGCTCAGCAGTAAAGAATCTGCCTGCAGTGCAGGAGATGTGGGTTCGATCCCTGTGCTGGAAAGATCCCCTGGAGAAGAAAATGGCAATCCACCCACTCTAGTATTCTTGCTGGGAAGGCATCCCAGTCCATGGGGGTCACAGAGAACCAGACACGACTGAGTGTTCGTGATTGAGAGTCACGACACAGCACACTCAAAGCTGTTAAGAATATTCATAGGCACACTACCTTAAAAATATTTTTATTGGAATACAGTTGATTTAAAATGTGTTTCTGTCATGTAGCAAAGTAATTCAGTTATGCATGTACATATTTCTACTCTTTTTTAGATTTGTTTCCCATATAGGTCACTACAGAGTATTGAGAAGAATTTTCTGTGCTCTATAGTAGGGCCTTATCGTTATTTATTTTATATGGAAGTGTGTGTGTATGTCAATCCCAATCTCCCAATTTATCCCCCCAGGAGCATTGTTCTTATTTGCCTTCCCCCAAAATGATGATAAATTGAGAGAAGAATTCTAGTTCTAATCAATGAGATGAATAAAGGATGATCTGCTGACTATTCCTCTGCTTGGGGTTCTGGGTATGCCAGAAAAAACAGGGACAGGGACCCCCTAACTGATTTGAAACTCAGTTTCCAGACAGTGCCAACATAGAAAATGAAGGATGAATAATGTCAGTGAGTGTGTATGAAACAACAGAGGTAGGAGAAGCAGTATTGTGAGGAGGAAGACATAGTCATGATATTAAGAGGAAAAATTTAGATATTTAGATATTAAGAGGAAAAATACATATATATATATATATGGATCTTTGTAAGTTAGGGACAACCAAGAAAATACTTAAAAAACATTTTATAACTTGCAGAATAGCAGTAGGAAAAAATAAAGATAGCTGGATTTATTCAGCAAGAGATAGGAAACTAAAAAGAAAAAAACCCATGGTAAATAGAAAATACAAAGTAGGGTGAAGAAATCAATCCTATAGCATCAGTGGTTACAATTCAAATGAGTTAATCTCACTGATTAAAACACAGGAACTCAGACTCAGTTACAAAAAAGATCCAGCAATATATGGTTTTAAGAGGATCGCGTAAATGAAAGCATAGAGCAAGGTTGAGAATAAAAGATAAAAATGGCATTCCAGGCAAATAACCAAAATAACACTAGGCTAGCGATTTCAGTATCAGATGAAATAGAATTTAAGGTGAACAACGTGAAAAGAGATAAAAGTGATTATTCTGAAAATGCCACAATACCACAATATTCCAAGAAGATACAATAGTCATGAACAAATATAACCAACAACACAGCCTCAAACTATACAAAGAAAAAATTGGCAGAATTATAGTAATACGTAGATAAAGCCACCATTGTAGATAGGGATTTTAATACATTCTTCTTGGAAACAGATCAGACAAAATAAGCAAGAATATAAAAGATCTGTATGGCATGATTAATAAGCTTGCACCCGGAAAACACTAAATATGTATTATTTTTGAGCATATGTGGCATTGTCATAAAAATGGATCAAATTATAGATCAGAACATCAGTATCAGATTTCTAAGAATTGATATCATTCAGATCGTATATTCTCTGGCCCAATGAAATGGGAAGGACTGAAATAATAAGACAGGGTAGAAATAAATAAAAGAGGGATTGAAAAAAATAACTGATTCAAAAAACCAAATATTCTTTGAAAAGATCAGAAAGATAGACAAGTCTCTGGTGAGATCTATCAAGGAATAAGGAGAGAAGGGGCATATAAAATAACCACAGATATGAAAGCAACTTAGATTTCATAAGTGAATTGTATGAGCAACTGTACACAAATAACTCTGCAATACCATATGAAGTGAACGAGTTTATGGGAAAAATATGAGATTGTGAAGTTGGCCTGTTGACAAATGGAAACTTGACTGGAACAATCACTGCTGAAGAAATTGAAATAGTGATGAAAACTTCTTCCTTCTCTCCAAATTTTAAGGCCCACACAATTTTATATGAGTAGATAGACCCTGCCTTATACAAGTTGTTTCAGAGACTTATAAAAATGGGAAAGCTTCTCTTGTTGCTTTCTGAAGCTTAGCGCCAACTTTATAGCCTCAGTATTAAAAACTGAATGAAGATGGTACCAGCGAAGGGAAATGACAAGTCAGTTTTAGTTAAAATCTGCAAGAAAATGTTATTCTCAATCCAACATCATATTAAAAAATCATATATCATTAGATTTATCCATGAAGTGCAAGATGGCTAATAGATAAGCTCCCCTTGCAGAGAGGTCTATTTCTTGCTCACAAACAGTGATTGGCAGATGGTATGTGTGGCAGTTCAAGGACCCTGGCCTCTTATATCTTGGGTTCAGCCACTGTCTAAGGCCCCAGAATCCCGAGAGAGTGTGGAGAATCTCCACCTACTTTATAGGAGCTTTGGGCCTGTACGGGATTTCTGCTTATGCTCTGCTGATGAGAACTAGGCCCATGGCCACCCCTGCATGCCGGGAAGTGCAGTTCTAGGCTGGACAGCCATCTCCCAGTGACAGTGCCCCAGAGTGGAAGGAGCAGCACTTATCTTTTTTCGATTGGATGGCTAATGTCTGCTATAGATTTAACTGTATAAAATCTATCAGTAGGCCTCATTACATGAACAGATTAAAGGAGAATCACCATAGGATGATCTCAAAGGAGATAGAAAGGGCACCTATTTATGGCAGAAGTCTAGAGAAAAACAGGAGTAGATGGCGTAGCTGTCAGCGTTTGCTAGGTTATTCTGCAATAGCAAACAACCCCCAAATGTCAATGTCTGATATAAGAGAGGTTGATTTCCTGTTCACGGTATGTGTTGGCTCGGAGTTGGCTGTCTCTATTGTCTGTATTCTTCATTCTGGAACCCAGCCTGGAGGAGGAGCCCTCTCTGGGATGTGGTGATTCATTAGCAGAGAGAATGGGCAGTAGAAGCACCAAGTGACGGCTGCAGATGTCAGGTTGGATGTGTCATATGTCACTTGCTTTCACAGTCCATTGGCTGAAGAAAGGCTTATGACCAACCTTGGTATCAGTGTGGTGGGATCTATACTTTGCCCTGTGAAGATGGACCTGGTAGAAAGGGCAGCAGACAACTGGGAACAATACACTCTGTCATGGAGAGGAGGCCTTTAACTTGATAAAGGCTTTCCTCCGAAAGCCTATTGCAAGCATTGTGTCTCATCGACACATTTTAGAGACATTCTTTTTCAGGGTTAGAAAGAAGTACCTATGATTACTGCTGTCACATACTAAATAAGATTTTGGGTAACGCATTAAAACAAATAAAAGAAAGGCCAAAGGATTAGGAAGGGAAGAGACAAGTCATCATTATTAGCATATAATATCATTTACTTGGAGAAAAAATAATTAACAAACCAATCATCAGTGGTAGTGAGTTCAATAAGTTTGTCAGATGATAGAAACATACAAATATCAGTAGTTTTTTTGTACCACAGTAATAAATTAAGAAATTATGATGGAAGATGTTGTTTATAATAGCAACAACTATAATGAATCTAGGAATTAATCGACTCAAAGAGTGCATACGATTTGCCCCGAGAAAATCTAAAGGGCTTAAAAGAAGGCTAAGAAAGTGAAGAGAGAGACTCTGTGTGTGGATGTGAAGGAAGACAGTGTCGTCAGGAAATTTCTTAAAGGAAATCAGTCCTGAATATTCACTGGAAGGACTGATGCTGAAGCTGGCCATCTGATGCGAAGAACTGACTCATTGGAAAAGACCCTGATGCTGGGAAAGATTGAAGGCAGGAGGAGAAGGGGACAACAGAGGATGAGATGGTTGGGTGGCATCACCGACACGATGGACATGAGTTTGAGTAAGCTCTGGGAATTGGTGATGGACAGGGAGGCCTGGCATGCTGCAGTCCATGGGGTCTCAAAGAGTTGGACACAACTGAGCAACTGAACTGAAGTTTTGTCAGGATGTCATTCATTTCAAATTAATCTATAAGTTTAGTGTAGATGAAGTAACATCATAGCATTTCCAAAGGATATTGGCCAAACAGATCCTAACATTTTTATGGAAGGAGAAACACTCAGTAATAGCCAATTAGAGGAAAAGAACAGAACACGTGGGGATTTGTCCTGCTGTCCCTAATATGAGTATAGCATCTGAGAGTTGGTTGCTTAGACTTTCTCATGAAGAGCCATTCACTGATTCCCGAGTTTGTTTCCTTTATTAGAATCTTCTCTCTTATCGTGAATAAAACCCTACTGTCTAAGCACTCATCAAATGTTTACGTGGTGCCAGCCACTGGGGAAATAAAGAGGAAAAAGATTTGGACTCTGCCTTCCAGGTGTTCACGGTTCAGGAGGCAAAGCAGAACACAGTGCTGCTTAGCGTGATTGCTGTGAGATTGTTGGCCGAGGACAGGGAGAAGGCGAGGGAGAGAAGGAAGCTGTGAGTAAGAAAGTAAGGTGACAGGTGTGCTTAAGAAGGGACGCTTCATTGCTAGGGGAGGTCTGTGTTCAAAGCATACAGAACTGGCGCAGTGAAAAATGGGCCCAGCACAGAGCAGCGGAGCACTCTGCAGTGATGGAAATATGATGTGGGGGAAGCGGAGTGGCACGTGCAGTTATGTATGTCTGGTGCGAGCAGCAGGATGGCTAGCGAGCTGCCAGTGAGAAGAGCAGCTTTCCTTTGATCATTTGGAAGCATCGTTTATTTCCCGATGGTTGGCTCTGCCTTTCCTCTGCCACTCAAACTTTATTGGGAAATGGATTCTCTTGCCAAAAGAATATGATTAATACTGCAACTGGTTGTGGGCTTAGCAACAGATTGATGGTTGTATTTTTAAAGGGGAGCCTGCTTACAGTTTATGTCGCCATGGTGTGTCGCGTTTATCATTCCTAAGTGGAAAAGGACTGGGTAAGTTAGATCTTCCTTCCTGTTCACCGGCCTCTCCTGCTACCTTGCATTTGTTATTTGATTTCAGAGAGTAAACGTGCCTGGAACAGGAGCTGTCACATCAAAGTTGTGTGTGTAGCATTAGGTAGCATTATCTGCAGGTGATGTGTTGCCTACCAATGGACACAGTTCTCTGGGTGCCAGGGAAGAGATGGCTTCTATGTTGAGACAGAGGCTACCTAAGTGCCCACGCTAGGGCCGGTGGGTCACCAAGATCTGGGTCCAATTCCTCATTCTCACAGATCCCCAGACTCAGGACTCAGAGTCAGGGAGTTTGGTTCCCTGACCCGAGTCCATGAGACACTGGTTCTAAAATCAGATTGATGAACTTGTTAATTCATAATGACAAATAGAAGTTTGTTAGGAAGACTGAAATTCTAATTTATTCATTCATTTGTTCAACAAAGATTTGTTGAGCATTTACTATATGTTTTAGCTAACCTAGGAAGGTGGAGCAGCCAGTAATTAGGCCAAAGTGTGAGGGTTGTGACTGGGGAGGAGCAGTTCAGGAAGCGAGAACAGTGCGGGCAAAGGCCCTGAGGTCTGCTGCCTCACACATTCTTACTTTCATAGGTTTCTCAACATTGAAAGCCAACAGGGGATAGGAATGGGCTTGGTGAGCATGGGCCCATCAAAAGGGTTCCTGGGAGATAGAATCCTTCCGTGTATTTCCCCCTCCATATATACTCAGGGATGACTGGGAAAGGGAATTTGAGTGGGTGCGTTTTTTAAATTGAAGTATAGTTGATTTACAGTGTTGTGCCAATTTCAGATGTGTAGCAAAATGACTCAGTTTTTCACATATATATTTATGTATACATCCCTTTGAAAAATATTCTTTTCCATTATGGTTTATCCCAGGAGATTATACTTCACGGTACCATAAAGTGAAGTCGCTCAGTCGTGTCTGACTCTTTGCGACCCCATGGACTGTAGCCTGCCAGGCTCCTCCGCCCATGGGATTTACCAGGCACAAATACTGGAGTGGGCTGCCATTTCCTTCTCCAGGGGATCTTCCCAACCAAGGGATCGAACCCGGGTCTCCCACATTGTAGGCAGATGCTTTTACCGTCTGAGCCACCAGGAAGTCCTCCAGTAGGGCCTTTAAAATACATTCTACATGTAATAGTTTGCCTCTACCAACTCCACATTTCCAGTCCATCCCTCTCCCTCTCCACATTGGCAACACAGGTCTGGTCTCTATGTCTGTGAGTCTGCTTCTGTTTTTTAGATAGGTCCATTTGTGCCATGCTTTAGAGTCTACCTGTATGTGATATCATATGGAATTTGTCTTTCTCTGTCTGACTTACTTAATGTGATAATATATAGGTCCATCCATGTTGCTGCAGATGGCATTGTTTCATTCTCTTATATGGCTGAGTAGGATTCCATTGTGTGTGTATGTGTATACACCACATCTTTATTCATTCATCTGTCGATGGATATTGAGGTTGTTTCCATGTTTTGGCTATTGTAAACAGTGCTGCTATGAACATAGAGGTGTGTGTATCTTTTTAAATTGTAGTTTTGTCTGTGTATATGCCCAGGTTTGGGATGGCTGGATCAGATGGTAATTCTGTTTTTAATTTTCTAAAGAAGCTCCATACTGTTTTCTATAGTGGCTGCACCAACTTGCATTCCCATCAACATTGTAGGAGAGTTCCTTTTCCTCCACATGGAGTGCTCAGTTGTGGCTAACTCTTTGCGACCCCATGGGCTATATCCCACCAGGCTCCTCTGTCCATGGAATTTTCCAGGCAAGAATACTGGAGTGCCATTTCCTTCTCCATCACATGGAGTGGTTGTATTTTAAATTGCACGCATGAGTTCGTCCTGGCCTCCTCCAGTTTAGTTGGAGACTTCTTGCTGTCTTTTGGACCTTCTCAAAACCAAACCCTTAACTTCAGTAAGGGACTTCCTCTTACGCATAAGGGAGATTTAGCTGAAATGGGTATCATGAGTAGTGCCTGGGTATCTGCAATGAAATTTTGAGCCATATCACCAGATGTAGGTCCCCCAGACCCTCAGTGTTGACATCACGTGGCAGGCAGTGTGGCACAGTGGGGAGGACGTGGGCTCTGTTACCTCTGCCTGTGTACTTAATGAACTGTGCAGCCTGTCTCCTCGTTGACAAATGGCACACGTAATATGTTTTCTAATTACTGAGAAGATTGAGATAATGCATGTAAAGCCTTTAGACCTACTCCCCGAGGAAGCTGTTTGTAGTTTTGAATGTGATTGCTGTTATTATCTTTCACTCCTTTTCTCCAAGCCCTCAATCTCTGAATTCATCAAGTCCCTCTAAACCTTACCTTTAATGGAGTGAAGTTGGAACCGGAAGGTGGTCTGGACAGATCGCACTGGCCCTCAAAGTCATGCTTGGCATCCTGAACCTTTTCCTTTGGCAGCAGGGGTCCAGCTGGTGTTTTCTGAGCAAGGGCTGCTGTGACCCCATCTGTGGTTTAGAACCATCACTCTGGGGACAGAGGGAGGGAGGGAGGGCCAGAAGTCCTGTTGAGAGGCTAGTCCAGAATCAAGCTGAGACGAAGAGGACCTGATGAAAGACTGTGGCTTGTTGAGGAGAGGAGAGGAAGGGGTGGTGTTTAGAAATATTTCAGAGGTACCATCTTAGTGATCCAGTGATGTGGGAGGAGCAGGAAAGAGAGGACTCAAGCTGTCTCCAGGACCTGTATCACGGATCTGTACTAGGCTGATGGCAACACCGTCACAGAGTGAAGAGAGGAGAGCAATGCTGATGGGCACTGCAGATTTTTGCCTCCTCTTTGTCTCAACTAACAAGGAGTCCTGGGTTCTGGGGTTGGGAGTGTTTCCCTTGGGATCTTTTTGGGGGGACCCAAGAAGACTCCCGAGAATATTTTTTCTCTTCTCCAATTAAGACCATGTATTTACAGTAAAAGGTCAACTGAAGACCACATCAAAGTAAAAAACAGCCTCATTAGTGTTCTTTCTTGAGAGGGTTTTTTTTTTTTAGTTTCATTTGGTTTGCATGTAAAATCAAGGATAATGAGATCAAATCCTATTAAATATATCACATGGTAACATTTTAGTTTAATTTCATGTTGTGCATAGTTAAGAAGACTTTGTTCAGTTCAGTCGCTCAGTTGTGTCCAACTCTTTGCCACCCCATGAACTGCAGCATGCCAGGCCTCCTTGTCCATCACCAACTCCCAGAGTTCACCCAAACTCATGTCCATTGAGTTGGTGATGCCATCCAGCCATCTCATCCTCTGTCGTCCCCTTCTCCTCCTGCCCCCAATCTTTCCCAGCATCAGAGTCTTTTCCAGTGAGTCAGCTCTCCACATCAGGTGGCCAAAGTATTGGAGTTTCAGCTTCAACATCAGTCCTTCCAATGAACACCCAGGACTGATCTCCTTTAGGATGGACTGGTTGGATCTCCTTGCGGTCCACGGGACTCTCAAGAGTCTTCACCAACACCACAGTTCAAAAGCATCAGTTCTTCGGCGCTCAGCCTTCTTCACTGTCCAACTCTCACATCCATACATGACTATTGGAAAAACCATAGCCTTGACTAGATGGACCTTTGTTGGCAAAGTAATGTCTGCTTTTTAATATGCTGTCTGGGTTGGTCATAACTTTCCTTCCAAGGAGTAAATGTTTTTTAATTTCATGGCTGCAGTCACCATCTGCAGGGATTTTGGAGCCCAGAAAAATAAAATCAGCCACTGTTTCCCCATCTGTTTGCCATGAAGTGATGGGACTCTGTTATCCCAGGTGAATCAGAGACTGTAGTTCTACACTCTAGGAATCTTAGCCCTGGACCCCAGGAATCACAGGGAAACTGAGAAGGTAGGGATTTTCTTGGAACAATGAGAGGGAAAGATGTGCATAGGAGAAAAAGATGTTATCTGCCCACCCAATAGGAGGAGGAATTTAGTTACATTCTGGCAACTGCTAGGCTAAAATAAACCCAATTATTGTACTTTACCAGTTAAAATAGTGGAAACGACTTTTAAATAGGGAATTTAAGATCACTGACAGTTGTGGATGTTTTGCAGACTTAATGAGGGCCAGATAAAATTAAGCTCTGGCCAGAGGTTCTTCAACTCTGTAACTTATGGGATTCAGGAGTTGGGGTGAGTAAAAAGGGGGGTTTAATGTTTGAGATCTGAGAATGCACATTTCTTGCTTTGAAAGGGAGTGTAAAACTCTCATCACTGCGTTATGCAAAGGCTTGCAAAATTCTAACTCTGTGCACACCTGTTCTCTTAGCAGTTTAGTTTCTGCATGTTTGTCTTCTGCATTCAAAGACGTGCTTTCCATTTCAGGTTTTATTTGCTATCGGGTCATTCTTGGGTCCAATGCAGATTTAGCCCACAGTGTAGCTGTAGATCAGTCAGGGGAATGGCCCAAGTTGCCTGCCCTAAGTCGGGGAGGATTTATTGTGCTTTTATCTTTAAATTGAGTTGTTCATGAGGAAGGAGAATGATTTCCAGTTTGCTATCGGGTCATTCTTGGGTCCAATGCAGATTTAGCCCACAGTGTAGCTGTAGATCAGTCAGGGGAATGGCCCAAGTTGCCTGCCCTAAGTCGGGGAGGATTTATTGTGCTTTTATCTTTAAATTGAGTTGTTCATGAGGAAGGAGAATGATTTCCAGTTGGGCAACACATTTCACATTTCCCTTTGCTGGGGCGCATCTGCGCAGGGATCCTGACTCCATCATAGAGATACAGCAACCAGTGGGATGGAAACTGACACATGTACATTACAGCAAGCCTGGCTGCAAAATGAATTGCAATAGAAGAAATGCAACCGGCCGTCTGGTCTGGCTTTTCCAAGTACGTGCTGCCTTTTAGCTCCCTGTTAAGCTCCTGACATCTGGGTGTGCGCCTGGACAGGAGAGCCTTCCTCATGATGCCAGATACATCAGGAAAGATAGACTGGGCCATATGCACCAGAAATGATGCCATCCAAGGATGCTTTCTAAAATATGCGCGTTCTTTCAGCTTAGGGATGCTCATGCTTTGCTGAGGAATCCCATGAGGGCTTGTAGTTCTTAAAACTTTCTTTTAATTAGATAGTAGTCTTATGCTGATACATCTCTACTGTTTAGAGCTGAAAAGCAGGACGATGGCCTAAAGAAAAACAATACACTGTTCATTAAGGACTGGATATTTATCTTCTGCATCCAGGCCGTGTTCTCCCCAGAGGCTCTATGCTGAGAATGAGCCTGAGAAAAAGCTCTGGGAAGTGGCAGAGTGAGATGGGTGTTTTCAGAGCTGAAGTCAGCACATCCTTTCTGGAGAGCCTTGGCTTTTCAGATGGAACCTCCATAGTGAGGACATGTTGCTTCCAAAATACAGCAGGAGGATAGGAAAAAAAAATGCTACTCTTGCATTTTATGGTGGTTTTGACAGCCTAGTGTTTGACCAGTGACTCCAAACACTTAGCTTTTTGATTATCTGAAAACTTGGAATTGCAAGCCCCAACTAGAAATCTAGGCCAACTCTCTCATTTTAGAGATGGAGAAACAAAATTCTAGAAGGTTCCAAGAGCGACTTTGTTAAGGGTCTGTGGAACTGCAGAAAGAGAACTGACGTTAGGACCACATCTGGGCACTGCCTCTGAGTCAATGACTTTGAGCAAGAATGTAAGTGACAGGTGGAGTCAGTGCACAGGCAGTCTTCATGGAGTTGTGCTGGGGGTCAGGAGGTTTTATTCAGTGTCCTGCTGAGTTAAGTGAAATGGTGGACATATGGAGCTTGGGAAGTCCTCACCCAGACTGCCAACAAGTAGATAAGTTTCATTTTCCCTGCTTTAATGACTCAAGATTGTTGGAGATCCAAACCTGAGGGAAACATAGCTTTTACACTGAACAAGAACATATGGTCATTAGCAGACGTTACACAATTTTGTTTAGTTTTTGCTTTTAGTTAGCAGTCGAATATCAAGCAGAAGTTGAAGTGTATGTTGGCAGGTTTTTTGAGAGGGTTAGGTTAGGTCATTTATATTCCACTTATTTACTATATGGTTCCTCAACCTTTTTTTTTTTTTAAATGCTTGTCCCCATAAGGAGCCTTTTAGACATTTTGCCCCAATTACTACTCCTACATACAAATTTAATACTACAGATATACTGTATATATCTATGTATGTGCTTTATAAAAAAAAAAAGATATTTTTACATCTCCACACACATACCCCTGAAAGATGTGAGAATGTGTGACCTACACGAAAAGCCCAGAGATCTGAAGTAAAGTTCACTTAAGTTCTTATTCTTGCTGGAATAAGAGACACGTGCAAAACAGCTTTGAACAATATGGAATAATGTTGTATTCAGTGATGGAGATGAGGGAAATGTACACAAAATAGGATCACACTAGAAGTTATCCACTGTATGTGTGAGTGCTCAGTTGCTCATTCGTGTCCGATTCTTTGCGACCCCACGACTGTAGCCTGCCAGGCCTCTCTGTCCATGAGATTAGCCAGGCAACAATGCTGGAGTGGGTTTTCATTCGCTCCTCCAGGGGTCGAACCCGTGTCTCCTGCATTGGCAGGTGGATTCTTTACCACTGAATCACCTGGGAATCCCACCCATTGTATATTCAGCATTAAAAAATCGAAGTCTGTGTTAAAAGTAGTTATCACTAGGGACTTCCCTTGCAGTCCAGTGGTTAAGACTGTGCTTCCAATGCAGGAGGTACAGTTTCAATCCCTGTGTGGGGAACAAGATCCCGCATGCTGTGAAGTGTGGCCAAAGATTAAAATAGATAGATAAGCAAATAAAATGAATATGAGGAGGAAATCGTTATAAAAAGGTGAGTAGTTACCACTAGGTAACAGATAACAGATTTAATTTTTTTCTCCTTTATATTAATCTGTATTTTCTTCCATGTTTTCTGTACTGAGCGTGGATTCCCTTTACAATAAAACAACAATTATTTTGCAAAGTAAGCAAGTAGTGTTTGCTGCTTCCCTCTTTGTGGACTTGAAAGGATCTTAGTTGGTGACAGAAAGGCTGCCTGGAATCTGTGCTTGTAGGCTGATGTCTTTCTGAAGACACAGATGGTCTTTTATTCCTCTTGACTTCTTCACATCTGCTTCTGCCTTGATCTTATGGGAAGGGACCACACCTGGACCGTTTTTTGAGCTTGGTGGAAACTTAAAAGGATGTAGGCTTAAGAAGATACAAATTCCAGAATTAAGTACTAATTAAGTTCTTGGACACAAATCACTTCACACACTCCACTTAGAGGATTTGTTTAATTGACTGAGGAAATAGTTTGAAGGGGAAGAGCATTTCTTTTCATTAGTGTTCAAATGAAGTGCAAATTATAGAACTTGGGCTCCATATTTCCTAAAGATAGAAGCTTTGGAGAAAGGAAGAAAAATTAGGGACAGAACTTAGTTTAAAATCAGAAACAAATGCATTTTGGGTAGAAAAGTTTGGGCAATTTTCTACATGGATAATTTGAGAGCAGCCAGCTAGTGCTGGGTTGGAAATGAGGTTTTTTTTTTTTTTATTCCAGAACTCAGGTTTGCAGCCAGATTTTATTTTGTGTTTATTTCATATTCAGCTTGATTCTTTAATAAAAAATGTCTCTCAGGGCAAGAAGACAATGTGAATGTTTGAACCGTGTGTCAGGGGCTTGCAAACCTACTTTGAGGAATTAGATGTTAAATGAGTAAAGATGGCATCTGCAATTACATGGACTGGGATGATATTACAGGGGTTATTAATCTGCAGGCTTGGGGCTTAGGATGACTACCAGGTGAATCAGCAACCAATTTCTCCTGCATATTGCATCCTTACACAATTATAGCCAATGTATAACTCTAATGTCTATGAGGTCATTATATTAATTTGTTGCAGGAATTGTTTCTTGGGTTCTTAATTGCATAAATGTTGCCTCCGAGTATCAGAAATGTTGGCCAGTTTCAACAGACAGCATCAGTTCAATACAATTGAATTCTGTAGAAATAGTGAGTGCCAGCTATGTGTCATGCCCTGACAATACAGAGATGAGAAAGGCAAGCTCTGGTCTCAAGGAGCTTATAGTCTAGAGAGCTAGATCAGATGTCCAGACTGGCCAACACAGACCACACCAGTAGGTGTGAGATAGTCTGGGGATAAACCAATGGCGATTCATGGTGACTGTTTCAGTGGGGCAGCAAGTCTTCGAGGTGAGCTGAGGCTTCCTTGTGGGAAAGAAGCAGTTTTCAAGAGGAGCTGGAAAGAACAGATTATTTAATGTGAACTTTCCTGTTTGGGGTTGAGTTCCCTAGAAACAGACCCAAGATGGGGGCCCATGTGAAGATAAGTTAATTGAGAACACACTCTTAGGCTATGCTTTTAAAACCCTAGCGTACCCAAGAATCTTGGAAATGGCTTGCTTATTTTTTAAATTAATTTTTCATTGGAGTATAGTTGATTTACAGTGTTGTATTAGTTTTTGATGTACAGCAAAGTGAATCAGTTATACACATCAGTTCAGTTCAGTCGCTCAGTTGTGTCCGACTCTTTGCGACCCCATGAATCACAGCACTCCAGGCCTCCCTGTCCATCACCAACTCCCGGAGTTCACTCAGACTCACGTCCATTGAGTCCGTGATGCCATCCAGCCATCTCATCCTTGGTCGTCCCCTTCTCCTCCTGCCCCCAATCCCTCCCAGCATCAGAGTCTTTTCCAATGAGTCACCTCTTCGCATGAGGTGGCCAAAGTACTGGAGTTTCAGCCTCAGGATCAATCCTTCCAATGAACACCCGGGACTATCTCCTTTAGGATGGACTGGTTGGATCTCCTTGCAGTCCAAGGGACTCTCAAGAGTCTTCTCCAACACCACAGTTCAAAAGCATCAATTCTTCGGTGCTCAGCCTTCTTCACAATCCAACTCTCACTCTCTTTTAGGTGTTTTTCCCATTTAGGCCATTATCGAGTATTGAGTAGGGCTCTCTGTGCTCTACAGTAGGTCCTTATTAGTTAACTATTTTATAAGTGGTAGTGTGTATATTGCAATCCTAATCTCCCAGTTTATCTCCTCACTACCATCTCTCTTGGTAACTGTAGGTTTGTGTTCTATGTTGGTCACTATTTCTGTTTTTGTAAATAAGTTCATTTGTACAATTTCTTTTATATTCCACGTATAAGTGATATCATATGATATTTGTCTTTGTATAACTTAGTGTGACAATCTCTAGATGGGGATGGCTTCCTTAAAACCAAATTGCTAGGCTCCACCCCCAGGGTTTCTGAATCGGAAAGTTTTCAGCAGGTCTTGAGATGTGCTTGTCTCACAAGTTCCCAGGGGATGCTGATGTTGTTGGTCTGGGGACCACATTTTGAGAACCACTGCTCTGAGAAGAAGGGTGGTGAAGAAAACAGGTCTGGCAGGGGTAGAAGAAAGCAAGCTGTGACCTTGGCTGGTGTCCAGCTTCAGCCTGACTCTCT
Source organism: Aepyceros melampus (assembly GCA_006408695.1). Lineage (NCBI taxonomy): Eukaryota > Metazoa > Chordata > Mammalia > Artiodactyla > Bovidae > Aepyceros > Aepyceros melampus. The sequence continues at coordinate 319,495 of SJXQ01009611.1, read as the reverse complement.
GTGCCAGTACAGACTGTGCCAAATTTGGTTCCACCTTGAGGTGATGTGGGAAGGCCTTTTAACCCCCTGCGGCTGCTGCTAAGTTACTTCAGTTGTGTCCGACTCTGTGTGACCCCGTAGACAGCAGCCCACCAGACTCCCCCGTCCCTGGGATTCTCCAGGCAAGAACGCTGGAGGGGGTTGCCATTGCCTTCTCCTTTAACCCCCTACATCCTCGTGTTTGTCAGTCATTGGCTGCTGTGCTGTGGTGGCGGCTCAGTGGAGGGAAACTTGGAGACGGTGACAGGTGTGAGCCTTTGACATCTAAGGAATGATCACCTCCTGGTAATGAGGGTCTGTGTGGTTCCAGCGTTGGCAGCATCCGCTACATCGCTCAAGTTTGAAGGGTTGGAAACAGTCAGATATTCAAAAAACAAAAACTCTAAAAAGCTAGGACCATTCAAGCATGTCTGTGGGTCAGATTTAATTTGGCATATAAGTTGCCAATTGGTCACTTCTGGGATAAAGGTTTTTCTAACAATTGAGGGCATATGCTGGGGCTGGCAGATTTCTTTCAAACAGCTACCTGTAATTAACTTGAAGTGGTCCCCTTAAGAGCCCACAGTGAGCTTGGATCTCCAGAACGTTTTCCTCAGCAGAACGTTCTTTTCTGACTGATATTGTATAAATCACAGAAAGACTGTCCGAAGTCTTCCAAACTGGAGGCACCATTATGCAAGTTGTCATACATGACCAACCCATTATTATAGCCCCAGAGAAGCTGAGGGACTCCCACCTCATTTCTGGGGGAGCCCATTTCACACCTGAATAGCTCTTATTTTAAAAAGTCAGCCTGATCCTTATTACAGACTTGCCTTTGCTAAAAGACATCCCACACTGCTTCTACTTAAACACCTCCCCCCACCAACAAAGTCCCTTCCTTGTCAAACCAGAAATAATTCTTCCTCCTCCATGGTGCTTACCTCTTTAGTTAATGTTATAAAGGAGAGATCAAGGGTGAATAAATATAATGTGGTTATATTATTTATTACAGCTCTTTTGGATTCCCACTTAGGGTAATAATGGCGAGTAAAATTCATTTTGTTTCTAAGGAATCACTTTGCTATTGTATGCCAAATGCCATCATTTTGAAATTAATGTAATACTGTAGGTGATTTGTTGCTGCAAATAGAAACAGTTATAGCACCGTCCAGTTGGTGGCCACTGATGCCAGAATGGTAACACCAAGCCAGGACTATGAAGAATACCAGCTGGATTGACCCGTTCACCCAGGGGCCCTGGGGTATGTTAAACGTCCCAGGGTTAGAGAGGTCCTATGTTTTGGGGATGAGTACAGCCTTGCACCCAGGACTGTAGTCGGGACCAGGATGTGTTGGGGTTTGCTTGTGCTGTTCCTCTGAGCATGGAGCTGAGGGTCAGAGGAGGGCAGAACTCCACAGCCCTGGAGACTTATGTCTCTTGGATGCTAAGCTGCTTCTTTATCATCTGTCCTTAGTGTGGCCTCGCTTCCCTAGCAGCCTCACCTTCTCAGAAGAAAAATTGAGAACCAGGAATTTGAGCACCACAATTGCCCTGCAACTCCTGTGGCCTTTTCACCAGTCCTCCCCGCTCTTCCTCCTCCTCCCCTTCTCCCGAGCTTCTGTTGCATTTGGGGCCACCGGTTGCACCCTTTCCCTGGCTCTTCTCGCCTGGCCTTCTCCGGACTCTCTGCCCTTGCCCTCTTAGTTAATATTATTTTTGACTGTGCTTTATCCCTGCCCTATATCGAGATGCTCCAATGTTTGCCCCTCTCTTCTCTCCTGGCAACATTGCCACCCTGAGGATGACCTCAGTATCTCTTTCTCTGGCCTTGATCTTGCTCTTAAATCCCGATCCAGCACTGATGACTTCCTGTTGAGATTCCTTCCCCTTGTCTCACAGGCACACGGACTCAACAGGTGGCCAACTGAGTGCCCGATTTCCTAGTTTGCTGCCTCTCCTTTATTTCTAAGGTGGTGCCCACTTCCAGGGTACCTAAGGGTAAACGGAAGCCTTCTTGTTTTGTAAATACTGCTAGGGTTCTTGCCTGAAAGCAGAGCTTAGATCATGTCACTCCTCTGTTTCAAAATTCCCTGACTCCTTTTAAAAAATGTATTTTTTGAATTTAAAACAATACTGAAATGTGGAATTCCCACAACTTAAAAATAACCATCAAGGGGACTTCCCTGGTGGTCTGATGGTTAAGACTTTGCCTTCCAGTGCAGGGGTGCCAGCTCAGTCCCTGGTTGGGGAGCTGAGATCCCACATGCCTTGGAACCAAAAAACCAAAACATAAAGCAGAAGCAATATTGGAACAGATTCAATAAAGACTTTAAAAGCGGTTCACATCAAAAAAAAAAAAAAAACTCTTAAAAAGTAGCCATCTTAAAGTGAGCCATTGAGTGGCACTTAATACATTCACAGTCTTATTAACCATCACTTCTATATAGTTCCAAAACCTTTCCATCACCCTAGAAGGAAAATTTGTACCCATTAAGCAGTTTTTTCCAACCATTTCCCCTTTTCCCAGCCCCTGGCAACTGCCATTCTGCATTTCGTCTCTGTGTATTTACCCATTCTGAATACTTCATATAAATGGAATCATAACATATATGGCGTTTTCCATCTAACTTCTTTTACTCAGCATCATGTTTCTGAGGTTCGTTCACATCGTAGCAAGTATCATTACTTTGTTCTTCTCTTATGGCTTAATAATATTCCACTGTACATATGTGCCACAATTTGTTTATTCATTCATCCTTTGATGAGCATTGGGCTGTTTTCACCTTTTAGTTATCGTGAATGGTACTTCTGTGAACATGTGTACGTATGTGTTTGAGTAGACACTGACTGTTGCCATGGAATTCAGTTTTAGAGCTTAACAAATACTTCTGTCAAGGTTCAGATAGTAAATATTTTAGTTGTGGGGAGTCATAGGAGGTTTCTGTCCCAACTACTCAACTCTGCCATTGTAGCAAAAAAGTAGCCATGGAAACATAATGTAAACAGGTGGGTTTGACTGTGTTCCAATAAAACTTTATGAATAAAACTTTATAGAAAGAGATGATGGAGAAGCCCAAAACTTTATAGAAAGAGATGATGGAGAAGCCCCTGGTAACCCAGTGGTTAGGACTCCACACTTCCACTACAGTGGGCATGGGCCTAATCCCTGGGTGAGAAGCTAAGATCCCAGATGCCCTGCACTGTGGCTTAAAAAAACCCAAGAACCCCAAAACCAGAGATGATGGGCTAGATTGGGCCACAGGTTATGGTTTCCTGGCTGCTGTAGAACAGAATGAAGCCCCTCACACTAGAATTCAAAGTCCACTCTGATTACATCACCCTCCCCAACCTTACCACTCTTTTCTAAGTCCCACAGTCCAAACAGAACAGGTAGACGTGACCACAGGAGTGGAGGGTCGAAGTGAAAGTCGCTCAGTCACGTTCCACTCTTTGTGACCCCGTGGACTTTACAGTCCATACAATTCTCCAGGCCAGAATACTGGAGTGGGTAGCTGTTTCCTTCTCCAGGGGATCTTCCCCACCCAGGGACTGAATCCAGGTCTCCCTCATTGCAGGTGGGTTCTTTACCAGCTGAGCCACAGGGACGGTGGAAGATAGGGCAGAAATGATGTGGAAAAGAGAAAGTGTGATGATGGGGGTATATAGGGGTCAGAGAGAACCCTCATGGGGGGCATCTCTGGTTTCAGCCCCTGAGGATTTGAATGCCAGCTTGATAAATTCTTATGAATTGCGCTTGTCTGCCATCCTTCTTCAGACAAAGCATGGGCTTCCAAGCTAGCTTGGATGAATAAAGCAGTATGGTGATATTCCCACACCTGTGTTAGAGAAACGCCTCTTGTTGGAAGCCATTCACAGACCTTCTGCACTGTTCTTAGGTTAATCTCATTTTAAAAGGTGGAAGGAAAGGAGTTCATTGTCTGGAACATCCCCTTTAAAAGAGCTGTAATTCACCGAGCTTGCGGGAAAGTGTTCCTATAGGTGACAGGAAGGCCTCCAGGGACCAATAAAGAAGCGTTTATGGGTGGAAACTGAGCTGAGTCCTTCCTGCATGAGCAGAAAGCTATCTGAGTGACACAGACTGAGGGGTGTGTGAGTGTCTTCGTCCTTGTGCCTTGTACGGGCACCTGCCACGTGAACAGTGTATGAAATTCTGGAAGGAAAGACTTTGGAAGAACACAGTGTCAGGATGGGAAATGTGTTGTCCAGAGATGTTTTGTCTGAGAGAATATTCTGGCTAGTCATGTTTTAAGGCTCCCGCTTTGGCAGATAAAAGGGTAATGTAGACACCTGACAGGGTGGACTGGGAGTCAGAGGATGGCATTCTCGCTGGCTGGGGCTTGGAGATGCTTTACGTCTCTGAACCCCTCTGTGAGTGAGAGGTCCCCCACCCTCACTCTGCTGCCTGCAGAATCATGAGCCTGCTGGTCCCCACCAGAGTGCATCTATCAGCCAACACAGCTATTTCCCACCTTTGTACTGAGTAGGGTACCTTGTTCTGAACTTATGTGAGTGTCCACTCACATGGGCCTCAGGGTGGTGGACATCACCCTGGTTTATTTTGCAAAGGTAACTTTTTTTTTTTTTGGCATAGCTCAGGAAAAGGCCATTTTTATATCATCAGATCTTTGGATTAAATCTCTAAAGGCTGACTGTCTTCTGGGAGATATTCTCTTCCCCCACTGGGTTGTATATGATGGTCGTATGTGTACTGCAAAATCCATTTCTTTGTTTCCTTGTGAGCCACAGTCATTAGATGTGGTCTAGTTGTTTCCTAGACTCTCTCTCTCTTTTTTTAAACATTGGAGTATATTTGACTTGCAGTGTTGAGTTAGTTTTAGGTGTACAGGAAAGTGAGTCAGTAATACATATCCCCACTTATTTTTTAGATTCTTTTCCCACATAGGCCATTGTAGAGTGTTGAGTAGAGTTCCCTGTGCTCTACAGCAGGCCCTTATTAGTCACCTGTTTTATGAATAGTAGTGTGTACATGTCAGGACCAATCTCCTGGGGTATCCCTTCCACCTGGTAGCCATAAGTTTGTTTCCTTGTTGCTGGTTGTGGGCCTGTGTGGAGTTCTGGCCAGTGGAATGTGGGTACTGCAATGTATCACTTTCAGGCCTGGCTCATAAATCTGTATTGTTCTCTTCCTTTGCCTGCAGAAGACTGAGGCCGTAGGATTTGGTGGGACTGTAGGAGCCTGGGTCCATGAATCTTTGTTATACAGTTGCATGCGTGCAGAGAAGACGTTCTAGTTATAAGTCACCAAAATGCTGAGACTGTTGGATGTAGCAGCTCACCTGTGCTGACTGCTGCCCCTTGTGCCTGGGACTGGGGATGCAGACGGAAGGAGGTGGCTTCTCTCTTCGGAGGTGCCCCTAGTCTAGATCAAGGCTGTTCGGGAGATGGCTTGGAGAAGTTTTGGCCCTGGGTGGAAGGCTCATCTTCATCAGTGAGGACAGGTCTTAACAGTGTGAGAGGGGAAGACAACTGTGAAGACAGGAGGGAGCTGGGGTGACACTTGCCAGCTTCCAGGACCTTGACTGAGTCTAGAAATAACTTCTGTTTTCTTAACTGAGCCCTGGGATTTTCTTGCCTACTGGCTTCTGATACATCCCATTAACCTTTTCTTGGGAGACAGTGGAAAAAGCTGTGCTGAGAACCATATGATGAGCAGGTGGTGGGTAATTGAACTGTTACCAGGGGCAGTCTGAGACTGTGGGCCTCCTGTTCTGTGCCAGTCAGCTCCTGTCCGCTCTTGACTTCTTGAAGACTTACTTGAACTTCATGTTTGTGGGGAGTAGGGCATGGGGACACCTGTAGACAGTTCAGAGCTTGAAGCCACAGCTCCCAGTCTGACTCGTGGTGGGATGTGATCAAGTGACATTTGTCTTGTATGAGCTAGATGTTGGCATTTTGTTGTTGTTTTTCAATTTGAAGTCATCTAGTGGAGGTTTTAAGGGGGTAATTATATAGGAGGCAGGTATGTTTAGTCAGGACAGGAGGACTCTTGGAGCAGACAACCTCAGCATGTTGTTGTCTTGATACAGTAAAAATCTGCTGTTTTCACCCCATCCCATGTCGGTCAGCAGAGGAGCTATGTTCTTCACAGTCACTCAGGACTAAGGACTTTTTTCCATCTTGGGGTTCTTCCATCTTCTAGGCCCATGGAGTCCTTTCCATTCCACTGATGGATGGGAAAAGAGAAGGGCGTGGGCCGTAGGACGCTGTGGGAGGTTTCTATGGGCCAGGCTGAAGGTTTGCTATTATTGTATCTGTCTACAGTTCACTGGACAGAATTCACTTTCATGGCAGCACCTGAGCCTGACTGCAGGGGATCCTGAGAAATGGGGTCTCATTGTGAACCCAGAAAGAGGAGGAGATGGGGTAGGAAGAATAAGTCGCAGTCTCTGCCATAGCTGGGAAGGCATTCTTACCAGAGTTGTCTGGGCTTCTTGAAAAACTCTTGTTCACAGGTAAATACAAGGAAAGGCACATCATGAAACAGAACCCTCCTCTCTCAGCAGGTTTATTTCTTGAAAAATCCAAGTGGGGCTGTGCACCAGGGAGTCTTTATTCCTTGAGACCTCTGGACAGTTGCCTGTCCAGGACCTGACTTGGCTGATGACGGAGCACGATACCTGGGGTCCTGCATAGCGCGCCCTTGGGTGGAAGAGCCATGTGTTAGTGGCCTCTGGCCGCGTGATGACTGCTTCCTTCTTTCTCTGGAGCCTTCCATAGGCCTTCAGAAGGCCCTCGGTCCCCCGGCTGTCACTGTGGCACTGAGGGATTTCCACCAAAAGGGAGACAGCTCATGACACGGAGTGATCTGTCCTGAGACTGGCACAGTCTTTATCACTGGAAGTTGGCTCCTCGGCTGGCTGGAGGGGGGACAAGGATGTACCCAAAATGAAGGGTAATTAGAGACCTTTACCGGAAGATGGGTTGACTGACCCCACTGGCAATGCTGAGCCCATCACTATGTGGTCTTTTTCATTCTTTTCACATATTGGGTTGGCCAAAATGTTTGTTCTGGTTTTTCTGTAATATCGTATGGCTAAACCTGAACCAACTTTTTGGCCAACCCAGTAGAATCACTGATATTGCTCCATCTTCTGCAGCCTCACACTGAGAATCTCCATTCTGCTGAGACTCTGGAATCTTTCTAATTCACCTTTGCTCTGGCTCCACAGAAATTATTTGTAAACCTAAATAGAACTAACAGTTTCCTGCAAAGCAATTTTCTGAATGTGGAAGGAGGTGACTGAAAAATAAGGCGATATGCTCACAGCTTCTAGCTTTAAAACTCACTGAAACTAGATTACTATACATTTGAAGTTTGCCATGCTGACCTCTCTCATTCCTAAAGAAAGACACTCTTAGGAAGAAATTAATACAAAAGGACTATAGAGTCCAGAATTTTTTTTCCCTAATGACCTTATTAAAGAAATTACACCCTCATAACAATATAGTAGAAAACTCCCCATGGAGTTGCTTAGAATGAAAATCTGATTCCTTGGAAAGAAAATGGTAATTGTCAGCAGTGTTCAGGTTTGAATTAATCTAAGATTCCATGGCCCACATTCATATATAAACATGAATTCTTTCATCTACATACATTTGGTATTCATTCTTGATTATCTGTCCCAGCATAACATTAAAATGATTGCATGCCAGAAAAGAATGTGTGTTGGTTTTCAGTGAGAGCTAATAGCAAGGAGCATTTAGCAGTTTGAGATCCACCCAGCAAAGTGCAGTGCAGAATTGAAGCTGTTACTCAGATTACTACTTCTCATTATTATTAATTAATGGTAATAATAGAAGCTATTGTTTATTGAAGGCGTACTCTTTTCCCAGGTTTAGGATGTATTATCTCCAACCCTGACAACAGCCTGAGACCAGGGTTCAGATGTGTTAAGGGACTTGCACGAGGTCGACAGCTAGGAAGCGACAGAAGGAGATTGAAATCAAGGGCTCTTGGCTCCGAAGGCTTTTCTTTGTTTTTGCATTAAAATATCAGCTTTAGTCACATATAATAAATGCACACTTTTGAAATGTACAGATTGAATTCTGACAAGTGTGAGCATGAAACCACTGCTGGGACCCAGGTGTAGGGCATTTTCATCGCCTAGAAATGTCCCTTATCCCCCCCACCCCCGCTCTGTAGTCTTGCCTCTCACTCTCAGCCCCAGGCTACCAGTGACCTAATTCTGGTCCCCGTAGATTAGATTTGTATTGCTAGAACTTCATGGAAGTGGAATCTTGCAGTATCTACTCTGTTATGTCCATCTCCTTTTGTTCTGCAAATTGTTTCTAAGCATCACCCATGTCGCTGTGTGTATCAATTGCTTGTTCATCCAAGGCTCCACTGTCAAGCTTTAAATTGAGCTCCTGTTCTGTATATATTGGACTAAGAGTTGTTCTTCCTGAGTTGTGGCAGCTCCTTTATGGTGAAGGATAGGACAGAGAGGTGGAGATCAGATTGCAGATGGATTTTGTGCGATCTGAAAAGACCGGGGTGAAGGGATACCTCAAAGTTCTGCTGGCTCATCTGTAAAATGGTGCTGATGCTAAACTTTTTAATGGATTTATTGTGAGGACTAGAAGAATGAAGATATGTAGCATTCAGGACAGTGCGGGGCATGGTAGTAAATGCTCAGTGAATATTAGCAATTATTGTGTTCCATCCTGAAAGCATGACCTCAGGATGGTGGACCCCCCTTCATAGCAGCAGAGCTGCCCAAAGCCCTGAGTGGAGTGCTACATCCAGGACACACCCTCATCAAACGGCATCCTGCAGCCCTTCTGGGCTCACAGTCTAAGGAGGTTTTGAAGCATTGAGTGTGACCAGTGAAATTCTTAGAGCTGAAAGCCTTTGAGATGCTTAGATGGAGACAGAGTAGATTTGATGGTCAAGACCTCTGGGCTCTGACATGAGGAGTGGGTGGTAGGCAGGTTCATCTTCCTGGGAGTGTCAGGGACCAGGATTCAGGAAGAGAGAAGGAAACACTTTGAGAACTAGCTGAACCATGTATGCCACAGTGGCGTGGGCTGTCTCTGGAGGAGAAAGAGTGGGAATGTTCATTTTTATCCCAGAATTCCACACACGTATATTGAGCCCTTAGCATGAGTTACATGCTGTGTAAGATACTTTAACTGGTTTCTCTCTCTTTGTCCCCATCCCCCTTTTCTCTCCAGCTATTTAGCTACTAAACTACCTAACTATCTAGTATCTATTTGATAGATATGTAGATCTTATAATTATTAATAAAAATGTTTTGAAGTATAATTTATATACTGATAAGCACATGGTTCAGTAAGTTTTGACAAATGCATTCTTGTAAATGCCATACTCCTGTAAAACCTGTAGTCTTATCAAGATGCAGACCATTTCCATCACCCCAGAAAGTTCCCTTGTGCCCCTTTGTACTCAGTCCCCCTCCTCCAAGGAAACAAGCTGATTTCTCTCTGATACTTTGTTGGTCAGAGGAACAGAATCGCAGATGGGCACTGGTTTTGTGTCTAGCTTTTGAGAGCATGGAAGCCCTTGCTAAGTGCTGAATGCATGCCAGGCACTGTGCTGGTGACATTTGTATTGATTATTTCATTGAATCTTCACAGTAGCCTCGCAAAGTACGTGTTTTTGCCCCTGAACTGCTGAGGTTCAAAGAAATTAAATAACTTGACCATGGTCATGTAGATGAAAAGTGACAACTTGAATTCAAATTTGGGTCTGTTGCCTGCAGAAGCTTTACTGTTTCTGTAATAATGCAACCCAGGTTGGTTTTTTTCCCCAGTCTTGGTGTATTGCATTTTACGTTCTATCATGCTGTATTGCAAACTACAGCACCTTCTCAAAAGATAAAAAGAACTTCTGATCACAGTTGGCTAATCGGAGCACGGCAAGTGTGAAGTACAATTTCCCTTGGTTGCTCCTAATTTACATCTCATTGCTGACCATATATTTTTGTTTTGCATGAAGTATTTATTACTTAATGATAGATTGTTCACATTGCAATACCACTTCAGAGCAGAGGCCTAGATCTGTGGAGCGTGACCATGTTCAAATTTAGAATCTTGTTGTTCACTGTCACTGTGTTGGGGCAGATTTTTTCTTCCCGTCCTCCTCCTTTGTCTCCCATCCCCTTCTCCCATCCTCTCTTTTTCTTCCTCTTTTCCCCTCCATCCCTCCTTTGCTCTTGTTTTCTTTCCCCTGACTTCTCTCTAACCCCTTTTCTCTCTCTTTCTCTATGTTGCTTCTCTTGCCCTTGTTCTCACTCTCGCACTTTTTCTCTCCTCCTCGTTCTCTTTTTCTCTCATACTCTATTTCCAAAGAAAAAGCAGCTATCAGAAATCCAGGCTATTGACAGACACACGTGCTGCTATGGAAAGGCTTCCAGAGCCCTGAGGGTCTTCACCTGCTTTCCAGCTTTGTGCACAAGGGTGAGTGGGGCACTGATGTCTCTGCACACCACTGTTTCTTTGCAAAATGTGGATATTAATACCTTTCTTTTCTGTTGCTGCATCATTTGTGCAATAGAGATTTACTGAGAGTGTTCTACGTACCAGACGCTAGGTTAGGCATTGAGAGGGGAACAACACAGACATGATCTCTGATATTTATTTTAATTCTGGAAAGGAGACAAAAAATAAACAGACAAAGGTGAGAGTCCTATATGATAAAGTGAAAGTGTTAGTCGCTCAGTCATGTCCAACTGTTTGCAACCTCGTGGACCCACCAGGCTCCTCTGTCCATGAGATTCTTCAGGCAAGAATACTGGAGTGTGTTGCCATTCCATTCTCCAAGTGATCTTCCCAACCCAAGGATCAAAGCCGGGTCTCCCACATTGCAGACAGATTCTTTATCATCTGAGCCACCAGGGAAGCCCTGTATAATCAGTCCCCTACATATAAATGAGTTCTGTTTGCAGAGTGTGTTTGTAAGTCCAGTTTGTTTGTAAGTTCAACACAGTTAGCCTAGGTATCCAACCAACACAATCAGTTAAATTGTACTGTACTAGTAAACTAGTAGTTGGAAAAGGCAATGGCAACCCACTCCAGTACTCTTGCCTGGAAAATCCCATGGATGGAGGAACCTGGGAGGCTGCAGTCCATGGGGTCGCACAGAGTCGGACATGACTGAAGTGACTTAGCAGCAGCAGCAGTGAACTAGTATACCAGTGAAAAATGAAAGTGTTCGTTGCTCAGTTGTGTCTGACTCTTTGGAACCACACGGATTGTAGCCCACCAGGCTCCTCTGTCCATGGAATTCTCCAGGCAAGAATACTGGAGTGGGTAGCCATACCCTTCTTCAGGGGATCTTCCTGACCTAAGAATCAGACCTGGGTCTCTTGCATTGCAAGCGGATTCTTTACTGTCTGAGCCACCAGGGAAGCTCAGTACTCTGCTATCATAGGTTTATAATACTTTTCACACAAATAATAAATTTTAAAGAAGCATTAAAAAATTCAATGAAATTAAAAGACGCTTACTCCTTGGAAGAAAAGTTATGACCAACCTAGATAGCATATTCAAAAGCAGAGATATTACTTTGCCGACTAAGGTCCGTCTAGTCAAGGCTATGGTTTTTCCTGTGGTCATGTATGGATGTGAGAGTTGGACTGTGAAGAAGGCTGAGCGCCGAAGAATTGATGCTTTTGAACTGTGGTGTTGGAGAAGACTCTTGAGAGTCCTTGGAAGAAAAGTTATGACCAACCTAGATAGCATATTCAAAAGCAGAGATATTACTTTGCCGACTAAGGTCCGTCTAGTCAAGGCTATGGTTTTTCCTGTGGTCATGTATGGATGTGAGAGTTGGACTGTGAAGAAGGCTGAGCGCCGAAGAATTGATGCTTTTGAACTGTGGTGTTGGAGAAGACTCTTGAGAGTCCTTGGACTACAAGGAGATCCAACCAGTCCATTCTGAAGGAGATCAACCCTGGGATTTCTTTGGAAGGAATGATGCTGAAGCTGAAGCTCCAGTACTTTGGCCATCTCATGAGAAGAGTTGACTCATTGGAAGAGACTCTGATGCTGGGAGGGATTGGGGGCAGGAGGAGAAGGGGACGACCGAGGATGAGATGGCTGGATGGAGTCACTGACTCCATGGGCGTGGGTCTGAGTGAACTCCGGGAGTTGGTGATGGACAGGGAGGCCTGGCGTGTTGCAATTCATGGAGTCGCAAAGAGTCGGACACGACTGAGCAACTGAACTGAACTGACTTAAAAAATTCAAAAAGCATTAAAACATTGAAAAAAGCAAACACACACAAAAAAACAAAGGAAACATTTTAAATCTTATATAATACAGTATCTTGAAAAGTACAGTAGTACAGTACAATAGCTGGCATCCAGGGGCTGGCATGGAGTGAACAGTCCAGGAGAGTCACTGACTGGAAGAGGGAGAGGGGGTGGGAGATGGTGGAGCTGAAGGGCCGTCAGCAATAGGAGATGAAGGGCCAGCTGCAGTTGCATGTGAACTGACTTACGTGATTGGACACGTGAATGCATGTTTGTATCTTTCAAAGTTCACAACTTGAAGGTTCATATGTAGGGGACTTAGTGTAACTAGCCCCTAAATACTCTGCAGGTCTCATACTCATGGGGCTCAATCATGATGCCTATTTCCTGACTTAAAGCTTCATGGTCCGGAACTTAGGCTATCCCTTAAAATTTTTTTAACTTTTAATTTTGAAGCAGTTTGAGATACATAAGAAGTTGCAAAGACAGTATAGAAGATACCCTGTATCTTTTCTCTGTCTTCCCCTAAAGATAATATATTACATTACCTTAATATATTGTCAAATCCAGGAAAGACCTTATTCAGACTTTATCAGTGCTAACATGCATTCTTCTTCTCCTCCCATTCTGTTTTCTCTTCCTCCTCCCTGTTTCCCTTCTTCTTCAATTCCTCCTCTTCTCCTTTTTCGTGTATAGTTCTGTGAAATTTGATCACATGTGTATATTCTACTGACCATCCCCACAATCAGGAAGCAGACCTGTTCCAAAATCACAAAACATTTCACCTGAGTTACTCCTTACTAAGTGACACTCTTCCCCTGCCTCTCACCTGTGGCAATTACTTCTGTGTTCTTCATCTATACTTTTGTCATGTCAAGAATGTTATATAAAAGGAATCAGATAGTATATAACCTTTTTCCCCTCTCAGCGTGATGCCCTGGAAATCCATCAAAGTTGTTGTGTGTATCAATAGTTCATTTTGTCATCACTTTTAAGATAAAAGGAATCAGGCACAGGACACTTGAGAAAGAAATTCCTTTGTGAAAAGTCTTTGCTTTCAAGGCTTACCTTCACTAGTTCTTTGCCCCCCTCAGAGACCTGAACAGTTAATTTATTTCAGTCTGATTGGCAAATTGGCGAGTTGGTAGATGATTGATTTTTCTTATTTGATTTATAAGTGTTTTCCTCACTCTTACAGCAGTTGGTTTTTCCATGGGCCCTAAGTTTTGCACGGATCTTTATGTGTTTGAGACACTCCTTTCAACTATGATATATTCATTGTATTGTTGAGGTTAATGCTAGGTGCTGTAATGAATAACCCCCTGCAAAGTTTAGTAGCTTTACACAGTAATATTTTATATCTCATTCCAGCAACAGACCATGTATATATACTGTCTTTAAAATCCTTTTCTCTATGAAATGATTTGGAGACGCAGGTCACTTCTGCTATGAACCTCTGCTATCTTTTAAGACCTTGAGGTCCGCTGGAGCCAGCCATCAGATAGAGGGGAGCATGGAGGGCACCAGGCTGCAGGTTAGCATGGGTCCTACTTGAAGTGGTGTCCTCCATTTCTTCCATTCCTGTGTCATTGGCTAGAATGCAGTTTGATGGCTGGAGTCAGCTGCAAGGTAGTAAACAGGAGTAGATGGAAGGATAGGAAGATGACGTTCCTGATGGCAACCACATCTTTAAGGTAGCACTACGCTCTGGAAGAGGGGAAGCACAATTATTGATGGATGGCTGATTGTCTCTGCCTCCATCTCCTGTCAAAGACCCCATTTCAGATGAATAATCTCAACAGCAACCTAATGGGAGGGGATCTAAGAGTTTAAGTTCTAGATTTGACTCTTCTTGAGCAACCAAGGCAAATCATGTTCACTCTCTGAAGCTCAGCCTTATATTATCTACAAACAGTGGGTTAAGTTAAATAATTTTGAAGCTTCCTCTCTTACATTTAATGGTTTTGTGTTGTGACCGTTTATTCTCAGACGTATTTGAAAAATCTCTGCGATCTTGGCTGAAGGGGAGGTTCAGTCAACCTGAGTTGGTCTGTTCCGCCAACCCTATGTTTACCACCATGGACTCATCTTTAGCCTAGAGTCCCAGGGAAACAAAAGAAACTCTGGGACCACACAGCACAGCTGCTGTTGCAATTGGGAGGATTCTGACAGTTTAATCATGAGAGCAGTAAATTCAGCTCCTGATAAATTTTTTACTCTGAGGATCAAGAAGCTGGTCTCACTGTGCTTGCCTAGATCACTGCTTGAGAGATAACAGACAATTCTGGCCATGCCAGGAAGGAAAGAAAAAGAAAACTGATCTCTAGTTCTGACCGCCTATCCTTTGTGCTTCTACCACCATTTTAGAGGGAGCCAGAGACTACCATTGGTGAGAGCAGGGAACAGCTCACGTTTCCAGCCCATGATCACCCATAGCTCTGCTCCTCAGAGTAACAAGTGAGACTTCATATTAGTGGTAATTGTGCTGATCAATACAGTGTTTACATCTGGATGAAAGAGGAGGAAGAACTAAAGCCAAAATGCCTTCTGGACAATTCCTCTCTTCCTTAATGGACAGGATCTGGATGAGGCGTGGCTACACTGTTTCCAAGTCAGGTTTCCTTCGGGGCTATACATTTCTTTCTTTCATGTCCCTGAAGTTGCTTTTCTGCATGCCTGGGGAACAGAGCAGGATGGCATTTGGTTCTCTTGTCGTCTGGGTTTTCAGGGGTGGATGAGCTTGGATGCTCATTAAGATTACTGCGCCTCATCATTTTTAATGTGAGGCCCAAGGTAATATTTAATGAGGCTGAAAAGTATATTAATAAAATTGCTTGTAGTAATTAGCAGGAAATTATAATAGTAGGGTGATGGGGAGATTTTAGAAATCAGTTAGGAGTGATCAAGACCAATCTCGAATGTCACTGCTTATTATTTTTTGCTCTCAATCATCATGAACTACACCTTTGCATGTTTCCCTTTGAAAAGAAAGTCTTTGATGGGACTCATGCATATTGCTATTATTTCATGTTGTTTTGTTCCTTGCTGAGTAACATAGAGCTAGAGGAGTCTTTAGAATTACTTGTAAACCGCCTTATTGCCCCCTAGAGGCAAATGGGAGCTCTATTATTTCTGCCTTTATGGCCTCTTACCTGAAAAGAGAGGCTGTCAGAGACCAGAGTCCACAAAGGCTTCTGTGAAGGTGAGATGAGACCAAGAGTCATTTGTGGGGCTTATCAACCCAGAAAGTGTAAGTAGAGGCAAAAGACCCAAAACGCTCACAGATTTGGGAGGTAGAGTATGATCAAGGGTCCTAAAAGCTCTGCAACATCTTCAGGTTTGAATGTTGATTAACCCTTCTCTACCAGTCTCTATTCTGTTTTACAAGTAGATTTGGAGGTAAAACTTCTGAAATGAACAAGATTCCAAGAAGGCAGGACTTCTCCTGGTTATCCTGGTTGAGGCTTGAGCTGGGGTCTGTTGGGGGGTTTCTTTGTTGATGCTATTGTTGTTATCAGCTCTGGCCTTTAATTTTATTCCTACTCATCCTTGAAGAATCTGGAGAAAAACCTAAAGGAGGGCAGAAGCTTCCAATATCTGAGACAATAATTATTTGTTAATTCATAAAATAAGTACCTAGAGTACTGAGATCAGTGTATTCATTTCCTCTGTCCATTTCTCCCTCTTTCTGCAATGTATTTTTTGTTGAGAACCTACTGTGTGTCAGGCAGACTGGATGCTGGTTCGTGGGAATATGACGCAGATACAGCTCCTGTCTTTCAGATGTTCATCCAGCAGTGGTCATTGAATAGTCCGCTAATGCCACGAGGGCCTGAAGGCTGTGAAGGTGTTGGGCAGATCATCGTTGCAGGGGGAGCAGGGAGGCTTGAACTGTTTATCAGCTCTGGCCTTTAATTTTATTCCTACTCATCCTTGAAGAATCTGGAGAAAAACCTAAAGGAGGACAGAAGCTTCCAATATCTGAGACAATAATTATTTGTTAATTCATAAAATAAGTACCTAGAGTACTGAGATCAGTGTATTCATTTCCTCTGTCCCTTTCTCCCTCTTTCAGCAACGTATTTTTTGTTGAGAACCTACTGTGTGTCAGGCAGACTGGATGCTGGTTCGTGGGAATATGACAGCAGATACAGCTCCTGTCTTTCAGTTGTTCATCCAGCAGTGGTCATTGAATAGTCCGCTAATGCCATGAGGGCCTGAAGGCTGTGAAGGTGTTGGGCAGATCATCGTTGCAGGGAGGCTTGAACTATGTGGAATACAGAGTGCTCTTTCTAGGCAAGAAAGGTCAAGGCTGGCATTCCAGGCAGGAGGAAGAGCACAAACAGAAGCAGGGACAGAGGTGTGCGAAAGAGTGCAAGATCCAGGGAGCTTTGCGTACCTGAGTCAAGTTTGATCTCTGTGTGCCTGTTGTGAATTTTGGGTGATGGAGCCTGGGAGTTTGTATGTGATGCCAAGGGGGTTACTCTAGTCTGATCAGTGATGGGGATGTGGCTGAGAGTTTAAATAAGCTTGACCAGATGTTTGTTTCGAGAGACCGTGCTGTCAGCTGATGCTTTGGGTGGGTTGGGGGGAAAGCCCAGGACCAAGAGACCGAGGAGGAGGCTGTAGCAGTCGTCAGAGCGAGAGCTAACCGCGTGGCCCTGAGGGTAGAATGGAGGCGGTGGGTGTGACACACTGCGGAGGGCTGGGTGCTGGGTTTGAATGAAAAAGAAAACAGAAAGCTCACTTCCAAGTCAGAAGAAAATATACAGAAATGAAATCATATACTGTGTAGTCTTCTGTGACTGGTTCCTTTCACTTAGCATGTTTTCACAGTTCATTTACACTGTAGCTTGGATCATTTCTTTTTATGGCTGAATAGTGTTCCATTGTATGGATAAATTACATTTTATTTATCTGTTCTTCCACTGATGGACAAATTTCAGTTGTTTCCACCTTTTGGCTACTGTGAATAGTGCTGCTGTGATCGTTTCATGTACAAGGTTTTGTTTGAACATCTGTCTTCATTTCTTTGCGGTATATACCTAGGAGTGGAATTGGTGGGTCATATGGTAATTCTAGGGCTTCCCTGGTGGTTCAGACAGTGAAGAATCTGCCTACATTGTGGGAGACCTGGATTCAATCCCTGGGTTGGAAAGATCCCCTGGAGGAGGGCATGGCAACCCATTCCAATATTCTGCTTGGGGAATCTCCCTGGACAGAGGCTACAGTCCATGGGGTTGCAGAGAGTCGGACGTGACTGAGCAATGAAAATTAGTTGATTCTCAGATTAACTGTGGTGATCACTGCATGTATCTGTGAATATACTGAAAGCTATTGAACAGTACACTTTAAATTGATGAATTATGTGATATGTGAGTTATATCTTAATACATTTTTTTTTTAAGAAATAGAATGATTTCATCCTTTTTGAAGTTCCTCCTAGGGCATTAATGAACTTGCAGATTCAAATGTAAAAACACCCATTGTAGTTCAAAATGATACATTTATCTGTACACGTTTGTTGTATCATATGATTGAAAGCTTTGTGAGAGCAGGGACCACATGTAGCTTTGTGCCTTATCTCCAGCCACTTGTATGGTGCTTCAGTTCAGTTCAGTTGCTCAGTCCTGTCTGATTCTTTGTGACCCCATGAATTGCAGCACACCAGGCCTCCCTGTCCATCACCAACTCTCGGAGTTTACCCAGACTCATGTCCATCGAGTCGGTGATGCCATCCAGCCATCTCATCCTCTGTCGTCCCCTTCTTCTCCTGTCCCCAGTCCCTCCCAGCATTAGGGTCTTTTCCAATGAGTCAGCTCTTCGCACGAGGTGGCCAAAGTATTGGAGTTTCAGCTTTAGCGTCAATCTTTCCAATGAACACCCAGGACTCATCTCCTTTAGGATGGACTGGTTAGATCTCGTTGCAGTCCAAGGAATGGCGCTTGGTGCATACTAAATACCCAACAAACATCTGTTGAGTCATTGAATGATCTGCTTTTATAGTCCAGGCAACTGGTTTATTATATAGGCGTATGATGCTTTGTTTTACAGAGTAGCCGGTTTCCCTGGATTTTGGGTTCCGCACATGTGTTCCTTTGTTCATTTGTGTTACATTTTGAATCATTACCCCATATGATTCCATGTTTCCTGCCAACTTGATCGCTATAAAGCCAGTGGCTGTGACCTTGTGGCGTTAAGTGAGGTGGGGCTGCCAAGGCTGGGCTTTCAGAAGGGACGCTGGGAATCTCATGAGGGGGACCCAGGGGTCTCCTATTACATGTGTTCCTTTCAGCTCATCTCTTACCATTTTGTTTCCAATAGACCATTAGTCCAAGTAGCAAAAGTAATTCCAGGGATTTTTCACACATTCATATTTATTCTTTAAAATATAAAATTGAAGTTACCTTTAAATATTTAGTTTTTTAAACTTGGCTACATTTTCATGTAAAATGATTTTGGGTCATTTTTTATTCTCTTGGAGGCATATACTTTCACTTTGCAAAAGTCATTAGAAAAATAGGACATATAGATTAATTTCAGTTATATGTATATTTGTATATTTAAAGAAGTATTTTTACATATCTATATCAATATGTAAAAGTTTTCCTTTGATATTTAGAGGCTTTGAAGTTTGCCAAATTTTTTAAGTAAAATATTGTCTTTAATAAAAAAATTTTTCCTCTGAGGAGAAACAGCTACAGTTTAATCAGAGTTATTTGAGAAATTGCATGTGAAACACAGAAATTGGATTTATTTTTTAAATGTCATAATTATTTTCTCTTTGATAAAGTGGCTGAAAGGACCATAACTGACCATAATCTGGGGCAGCTTCTTGGAACAGGTGGATTCAAGAAATTTAAGAAATTAAGAGAGTGATTTGGCTAAATATTTTCTTACAACCAAATCATTCAGTTTGTTTTTATTGTTTTTTTTTAAATAGGTATACATATATCCCCTCCCATTTGAAACTCCCTCCCATCTCCCTCCCCATCCTATCCATCTAGATTGATACAGAGTCCCTGTTTAAGTTTCCTGAGACATACAGCAAATTCCTGTTGGCTCTCTATTGGATTCAAGAAGAACAGGTGGATTCAAGAAGAATTTTAAGAAATTAAGAGTGACTTGGCTAAATATTGTCTTATAACTAAATCATTCAGTTTTAAGAGTGTCTGTTAAGAATATCTTGATGGCAGTTTAGGTTTCTACAAATATTTTGTAGATGTCATTAATTCTTAAATGCATCCATATCTTCCCAAGACAAGGACTCTGCAACAAAAAGGGGGAGGAGCATTTATTGGAAATGGCACAGTGTGTAGTCACCATGCCACTTAATTGGATCTCATTTAATCCTTGCAAACTTGCCTTTCAGAACTCTGTTACATATGGCACACACTCAGTTCAGATTGAAATTAGCAAAAGAAGAACACTATTATTGGTTCATGTATCTGCTGCTGCTAAGTCACTTCAGTCGTGTCCGACTCTCTGCGACCCTGTAGACGGCAGCCCACCAGGCTCCCCCATCTCTGGGATTTTCCAGGCAAGAACACTGGAGTGGGTTGCCATTTCCTTCTCCAATGCATGAAAGTGAGAAGTGAAAGTGAAATCACTCAGTCGTGTCCGACTCTTAGCGACCTCATGGACTGCAGCCTACCAGGCTCCTCCATCCACGGGATTTTCCAGGCAAGAGTACTGCAGTGGGGTGCCATTGGTTCATGTATCTAGGAAGTTTAAACCATGGATTCGATTTCAGGCATAGCCGGATCCAGGAGATCGAAGAATGTTACTGGGATATGCAGACTGTCTTTCGGCTTCTCTCTACCTCTTTTTGTCTTGGTTCTATCATATTTTCCTTTCTCTCTGTTGAGTGCATTCTCTAGAAGTTTCTATGCATACTTGTGTTGCTTGGCAGTTTGTCATCCCAGAGAAGAGATAAGTTCCCGCTAAGTTCAAAAAAAGTGCCCTACAGGGATTCCGATTGAGGGAAGCTGGGTCATTTGCTCATCAGTGAATGTTGGAGTGCAACTAGAGGATATGATGTGCTTTGATTGATCAAGTGTGATGCCTGTGCTTCTGTCAGGGGTAGGCATGCAGGGAAGGAGTTAGGCCCATCTATGTCTTATGCAAACGCTCAGTGCAAACAGCTGACTCATTAGGAAAGACGCTGATGCTGGGAAAGATTGAAGGTAGAAGGAGAAGAGGGTGACAGAGGATGAGATGGTTGGGTGGCATCACCGATTCAATGGACATGAACTTGGGCAAACCTGGGAGATGGTGAGGAAAAGGGAGGCCTGGTGTGCTACAGTCCATGGGGTCGCAGAGAGTCAGACATGACTTGGCTACTGAACAGCAGCAACACCAACAACATATGTTATGGGATGAGTTCCCCACAGCAGAGGGGATTCTGATGCCAGAAGGAGTGAATGCAAAGCCTGCTATTCAGAGGAATATTTGTAAGAGTCATATAATTTTCCCACTTTACAAATGAGGCTCAGAGAATCTCAGTGGCTAGCCTTTCCCTGAGAAGAGAGACCCAGGATCAAAGCTTAAGCCTACCCAGTTTCAGAGATCAAGCACGCCACCATTATTGGTTTTCTATAATGGATTTGGACCCCTGGTATGAGTAGACATCCACCAGCACAGGGCTGGGGCTGTCACTGGTCAGAAATGCAGTGAATGGGCGAGCTGGCCCCATATGGCCTGTGAATGCTCTGCCAGGGTGACCGTGAACTCAGCACTGACTCGGTGGCCCAGACCTCTGTGACTACAATTCCCTCTGCCTGGGCTTCCTTTCCTATCCTTTTCTCCAGCTGAAATCCTACCTAAACTTTGTGAAGCAGCTCAGTACCATCCCTGCCCATGGTTTTTCTCATCACCACAGTTCTCCTGGATTGAAGAGGCCGTCTTTCTCTTCCTGTTCTCACCAGGGTCAATGCAGTGCTTGCCACGTGGTCAGGGCTGAATTAGCCAGGCCCACTGTGAGTGGCTTGTTAACTTGTGGGTGGTGCTCTGCAGCTCAGAGGCTGCCCTGAGATTGCCTGGGCTCAGCTTTCCAGGTCTCCCACTCACCAGCCTCCCTTTCTCACTCATGAAGTGGGAATCATAAAAGATTGGGAGGACTGGCTGAAATAACCCATGTCAAATGCTTTGCATAAAGCCAGTAGTAACTCAGTAAATATTAGCCATTATTGTTATCTATGGCCGCTGGCTTAGGGAGATTTTCTGACTAGTCTAAATTCATAGAATCGGATTGCAACAAAGCAGGTCCTTGAACCCAAGTCTGCTGCTCCTGTCTCACTTAGCAGATAGGAGTGTGAGTTAACAGGCCTCATGCTGCTACCTAAAGCATATTTAAATCCCAAAGAAGGTGCCATTCCCCCCAAGAGAGTGAAGCTTCCTTCTCAGAGAGATTTTCCCAGAATACACTTAGGCAGGGGATACATAGGATGTGAGAACTGAAAGCCTCAAGCCAGTGGTATAATTTAGGGTTTAAACACAGATCTAACCTCGCCTTGATTGTCTGTGGCCCTGTTGGCTCTGGGGGGAATTCAGTTCCACATGAAAAGCACATTCTGCAAAGCTCTACGTTTACCTGTGTCTGAGATGGGTAGATGTAGGACAATAATCGGGCTGCATGCTGCTGTTTATCCTCCTATTACCAACTTCATTCCTCCTGGGAAATACATTGAAAATAGTGTTTTAGACACTGAAGTAGAGAGATGAGTGTGTGTTTTGAAATTTCAAAGGCATTGATGTGTACATGCATATAGGGATCTCAAAATTTTACCAGACCTCTCATGAATTCTAGAGATCATTAATTAGATATATAAATTGATCCTTCTTTTTCCAAAGAAGATTCATCTTTTCTTATTGCAAAATGGACAGGAAGCTGTGACTCTTAGAAATTTGGATATTAACGCCACCACCTGCTCTGTCACCAGGGGGTTAGTTGGTGGGAGAGGAGAGGTGACTGGTTGTCTTTTCCCATGTTCCCGGGATTGAGGGGCAGACAGGATGTGCACAGGGTGACAGCCTCCCAGGCGGAGCCGCCACTGAATATTCAAGCCTTGCTTCTTTCTCTTGTTCAGCCATCACGTATCAGTGCTGACGGCTGCCTCTGACACTCCCGCTGCTCTTTGGAGTTGGGCTGTGGGTGTTGCAGGGAAACGGCAGGGGTGTCCCCTGCAGTGGGAGGGTGGTAGCCGGGCAGAGGTGAGCAGGGCCCTCAGAGAAGGTCACTTGCAGAAAGGCTGCTGTTGGTCAGTGCCCCTCCCCCTCGCGGAGCCAAGGATGGGACAGGGCTTCTTGCATGTCACCCGCTTTGTGACTTTGTTGATCTTCTGTCCCTCTCAATTATAGAGCAGATGGCAAAGATATGTAAGAAATTCACCGTCACCAGAAAAGTAAAAGCAGAAACACTTTTTTTTTTTTCCAGGAGAATTTGGAAAAATAATGGCGAACATTCATAACTGCCTCCATGGGTGTCACCAGCACCTGCTGTTTCTACTTCCTTAATGTCTCTCAAACACCTGCTCTTTCCTCCCCATCCATGGCCATTGTTGGGGTCAAGCCCTCATCCTCTCATATCTGCCCAGACACCCATCAAACTACCCCCAGGTGGGTTCCTCTCCCTGCGTCCGAAATCCTCGATGTTGGGCACACAGCTGCCTCAGGGTCGCTGAGTTCTACCGCTGGCTGTGCCGCTCTGCTGCCACAGCCTTCCTTGCATCTCCGTGACTCATCTTTCTCGTTGTGTTCAGTCGCTCAGTCATGTCCAACTCTTTGTGACCCCATGGACTGCAGCACGCCAGGCTTCCCTGTCCTTCACCATCTTGCTCAAACTCATGTCCACCGAGTCGGTGATGCCATCCAACCATCTCATCCTCTGTCGTCCCCTTCTCCTCCTGCCTTCAGTCTTTCCCATCCTTATCCTTAGCCTCTCAGAAAGGATTTTCATGGCTGATTGGTGCCTGCCGGCTCCGCAGCCAGGCTCCTGGACCATCTTGCCACCCACCGCTGGCCCAGCCTCTTCTGCTTACTTTTGCTGCCCCAGGGATGGCTCACTCTCTCAGGCTACCCCCACCCCACCTCCTTCCTTTTGTCTGGAGCCTCCTTTCTCTCCAGCCCTACCCCATCTGCCTCACCAGCTCCCGTGAGTTCTATGAGCGCATCCTTATGTATCCTCCACTTCAAAGGCTGAGCCCAGGACCTGCCTCTGAATACTCAGATTCCCCTTCCTCGCTGTTTGCAAATGACACGTGCCATTGATTACTGTGTGTTTTGCGCACTACACACCGTGAGTTCCTTGTCTTTGTACCTCTGAGACAAAGAGCAGTGTGTTGTGGTAGTAGTGAGATGGTATTGAGTTCCGATTCCACTTACGTCTGACGGGCTTTATGTAATTTGGTTACTTTGCTCAGCTGTTTGCAGTGGGGATGAAACCGCCACCATTTTACAGAGTTACTGTGGGGCTTGAATTAGGTAATGCTTGTGGAACTATACCTGGCACAGAGTAAGTGAGCTGAGTAAACTCGAGGTGCTGTTATCATCCTCATCACTGACACTAGCTTCTGGAAAATGCTGGATACTCAGTAAGTTCTTGTTGTATGGAAGGACTACACAGATGAGAGCAAAGGATCATTTTGTTGAATTCTGACTCTGAAGTGGCATAAATGAAAGAATATTAATGTTCTCATGTCTCTCTTTTTCTGTCAAGTTTTTCTTTCCCCCAAAGAGTGGATGTTTCTCAGACGTTAGCAAAGCACTAAACTCACTTAAGTGACCCAAGGGGTGCTTGGAAGGGGGAGCCATTTTGCCCAGTAAGCTGATAGCTCGAGTCAGGATTCACCTCCCTGCTGGTTGAGTGACATGCCACATTTCCCCCTCTTAAAAGAATTAAATGACCTATATTTCTTTCTTAAATGAAAGTGAATGAAAATGAATTTCACAGCTCCCCTGGAGATGCCTGGAGACACACTGGGATGTCAAACAAAAATGTTGGGAATTGCTGTGTTCAAGCACAGTCTTCCTGGGCTCCCCAGAAAGATGAAACCGAGAGGCTTCAACGGGTAGGAGGAAGGCAAAAGGAGAATCAAGGAAAACAGCTATATTCTGAGGCATTGATGTGGGGGAAGAGGGAGGAGACAGGGAGGGAGCACTATACTGAAACGCAACTGTTGAAGGGGAGTGATCTTTAACTTTGGTGAAAAGAAGCAAAGCCAGCCCAACACATGCTGAATAATCGCCCAGGAATTATTCCTGGCCGCCTTAGAAAGATTCCGCACTATGCTAAAATATTGAAAGCAGAAGGGAAATGATTGTTTTGAGCGTGGGAAATTTCTCAGTTCTCTGATTTGTTAACGAGATTTGGGCTCCATTATCCTTGTCTTGCTGTGGGCCTTCGTCAATAGCAGAACTTGTATCTCCTGAGGGATTGTCTACTGAGTTCATTTCAGTTTAAAAAGTGTTTATTGAGACCCAGGATGTGTCTGGGCCTGGGGACCATGCAGCGTGCTGGGGTGGTGATGACTGGTTCTGTCGGCCCTGAGGGGATTCTGGGCAAGATGAGAGGGAAGGTGTTGGAGAATTGCACCTCCGTGGGCCCCATATCAGTGCCTGAGCCCAGCTCGTCCAGAGCGTATGTTTTCCAGTGGCTTTTTAGCCCTTCTGGTGGGATGGACAAAGCAGGGCAACTGGTCTGGGCCCCTGAGCACTTCTCGCCGCGTCCCTAACCCCTGGCTGTCTTGGTTGCCCACTGCAGTGAGGCAGTGATGGCCCTAAATCCTGAAACTGGACACGTCGCCCTGCTGACTCTGCCTTGCACCTGGCTTCCCTTTGCACCTGGAATAAAATCCAGACTCATTAGCATGGCCCACGAGGACCCTCCATGACTTGGCCCCTAACCAACCCCTCATCCTCTGTGCTCCCTTCTTCCTGGACTTCACAGTTACCCTTCCCTACCGTTCCTGAATCCCACATGGGGTGGTCCTCCTGAGTTCCCAGAGTTTGCCTTAGGCAACATCTCTTAGCCCCAGAATCTAAATTTGCCTCCCTGGCCCCTGCCCTCTTGTACTCTCTCTCTGTCTCTCGTCTGTAATTACCGTTTGTAATTATTCTTTGTTTTCTTCCTCTTGTCTTCTTCCAGGAGCTTGTGAACTCAGGAGGACAGGGCCTTTCTCTGTCTTTCTTGCTTCTTTGTCCCCGTGACCAGCATGCCGTGCTGTGCTGTGTTATGTTGCTTCTGTTGTGTCTGACTCTTTGCGACCCAATGGTCTATAGCCCGCCAGGCTTCTCTGTCCATGGGATTCTCCAGGCAAGAATACTGGAGTGGGTTGCCGTGCCCTCCTCCAGGGATCTTCCTGATCCCAGGGATCAACCTCTGTCTCATGTGTTGGCGGGCAGGTTCTTTACCACTAGTGCTACTTGGGAAGCCCCAGGGATGCAGTAGCTGCTCAATAAGTACGTGATCCGCCTACTGCAGCTGAGCCATAGCACTAAAGAAATGAGAAGAGGGAGAGATCTTAGGGCCAGGAGGTGTGATGGATGGAGTGTTACTAACTCAGGAGACCTGAACCACATGCCCTGGCCCCTTGGGACCTGGAGAGCCTCGTCTCTAAAAGAAATTATGCTCAAGAAGCCTTCCTTCTGGCTCTCAAAATGCATTAAGTGTAAGAACTCCGAGACAAAACAGTTTACTGATTGACAGCTCTTTGGCCTAAGCCTGCCCCAGAAATGTTTTCATGAAGAGATGTTGCTCGCTGCCTGCCTGTCTCACGCTGACGTTTTCAGGCTTAATTAGAGGCTGTTACCCCTTCTTAAGCAGTCACACACCAGACACGCCAAATAACCTTAGCACCAAGCGCTGGAACAGGAGAGTGGAATAACAATTTGATGTCGGGGAGTTAAAAGCCGAAGGGCTGTACCCACAGTCATCGGCTTCTTTGCTTTAATGAGTTAAGTGAGTTTGGTTATGAGCTTTTTAAAATTTGTTCACTACTGTTTGATTGAGTCGTCTACATTGGCCTGGAATCCGTGGGAGGTACTGTTGAGAAAGGCTCCCTCCCTCTTAGAGCAATTGTTGAGAACCCCAGGGCTGAGCATTCTATGCCCCCTTGCTCCATCTTGTCCAGCAACTCCAGAGGGTAGGCACCATCACTTCAGTTCAGTCGCTCAGTCGTGTCCGACTCTTTGCGACCCCATGAGTCGCAACACACCAGGCCTCCCTGTCCATCACCAACTCCCGGAGTTCACCCAGACACCGTCCATTGAGTCCGTGATGCCATCCAGCCATCTCATCCTCGGTCGTCCCCTTCTCCTCCTGCCCCCAATCCCTCCCAGCATCAGGGTCTTTTCCAATGAGTCAACTCTCCGCATGAGGTGGCCAAAGTACTGGAGCTCAGTTTTAGCATCATTCCTTCCAAAGAAATCCCAGGGTTGATCTCCTTCAGAATGGACTGACTGGTTGGATCTCCTTGCAGTCCAAGGGACTCTCAAGAGTCTTCTCCAACACCACAGTTCAAAAGCATCAATTCTTCAGCGCTCAGCCTTCTTCACAGTCCAACTCTCACATCCATACATGACCACAGGAAAAACCATAGCCTTGACTAGACGGACCTTAGTCGGCAAAGTAATGTCTCTGCTTTTGAATATACTATCTAGGTTGGTCATAACTTTTCTTCCAAGGAGTAAGCGCCTTTTAATTTCATGGCTGCAGTCACCATCTGCAGTGATTTTGGAGCCCTGTCCCCTTCTCCTCCTGCCCCCAATCCCTCCCAGCATCAGGGTCTTTTCCAATGAGTCAACTCTTCGCATGAGGTGGCCAAAGTACTGGAGCTTCAGTTTTAGCATCATTCCTTCCAAAGAAATCCCAGGGTTGATCTCCTTCAGAATGGACTGACTGGTTGGATCTCCTTGCAGTCCAAGGGACTCTCAAGAGTCTTCTCCAACACCACAGTTCAAAAGCATCAATTCTTCAGCGCTCAGCCTTCTTCACAGTCCAACTCTCACATCCATACATGACCACAGGAAAAACCATAGCCTTGACTAGACGGACCTTAGTCGGCAAAGTAATGTCTCTGCTTTTGAATATGCTATCTAGGTTGCTCATAACTTTTCTTCCAAGGAGTAAGCACCTGAATTTTACAGGTAGTGAAATGCACATTTGGGGAGCCTGCCTCGGTGGCAAGGCCCCATGTTGAGAGGATGCAGGACTCAAATCTGGGTCCCTGGTTCCAGTGCCAGCAACTCTTGAAAGAGGAGATTATTCCATGGGCATCTGCTTCTGAGGAATTGATAACGTGCTGATTATAGTCGGAGCGCCCTGCCAGAAGGAATCAGCAGCTGTGCAGTCCATTCCTCCTCACTCGTGTTTTCCTCTCTGGAGTCTAAGACCCCAGCCTTCCCAGGCCAGTCTCCTAGACCAGCACTGTCACCTCCAGGCTGCAGGAGCCACCCCCACTTCCAGATCTGCAGGTGGCCAGCCCTACTGCCCTTCTTCTCCTGCGCCTGCCTGCCTGTGGGCACAGCCTGGTGCTGGGCTCCCTGCATGGATTCCAGGACCAGAGGCTGTGCTGGGTCCCCGATTCTGCCTGGATCTCAGCATACCCTGGTTCTGAGGTCTGGACTCTTGCTGATCTCTGGGGTCCTGCTTCAATCCCCAGGGACCTCTTGAGCCACAAGTGTGCCAACTCTTAGGCATTCCTGCTGGGCCTCCTTTGAAAAGTCCCTCCTTCAGCCCAGCATCAAAAGAGGCTAGATTTGGGCATGCGAGCCATCTTGGGGTTGGAATTTAGGGAAGAAGGAAGCGTGTGTCCTGAAACTTGAGGAGCTGTGAGCCTGACAAATCTTACCAACTTCCCTGTGATGTGAAAATTCTTTATAAAAACCTCTTTCTTTATGTTATTTGGGCCACTAACTCCCTGAGTGATGCTGGGAAGGTCATGTTCCTGCCTGGCCCTCCGTGTACCCATTTGTTATATGCGAAGGCTGAACTGGGTAATTTCACAAGTCTGCATCCTGGAGTCTCTGTGACTGTTTTTTTTGACCTCTGTCCTTGAACTTTCATAGACAGTCATGTGAAGGAACCTAGTATTTAGGATCATTTTGAGACCAGGAGACTTGAGATGGGCTTGGCTGCCTGCTAGCTGTATGACCTGGAGTCAGCCAGTTAATCTTGCCAAGCTTTGATTTCTCTATTTGTAAAATAGGGTCAACCTTGGAACCTTCCTCGAAAGTCATTTTTGAGGATTGCAGAGAATAATCGAGACAAGATACTTGACTTATGTCTAGCACACAGTAAAATCTGATTAACTAGTAGCTAAATGTTAGATGTTATTTATCCTTTCTCTTCCCTTCTTGCCCTGATTCCCGACTTGCTTCCCTCTGGTTCCTCTGGATATGGAGCACTTCACTCTTCTGTCTTTGACCATATGGGCTGAAAGGAATCAAACCCCACACCGCTCTCCCAGTGCCTCCCAAGGCTGGGGGGTGTCCATGACTGACCTTTCAGACCTGCCAGGCCCTGTGCGCTTGCTGTTCACACTAACCCTGCAGGTGCCAGGTGTCTGGCAGTAGGAGAGGGCTCACCTGTCATTAGGACCAGTGTCCTAGAGATCAGAGGTATGTGGGTTTATCCCGTCTACCCCCTGCAGAATGTGGCCTGCCCTTGTGATTCTGACGTGCCACATGGGGACCAAGGTCCCCTGCCAGCAGACCTGGCATCTGGGTGTTTGGCATTGATGACTGTAGTAGTTTGCTAAGGCTGCCTTAACAAAGGGCCACAAACTGAATGCCACGCCTTAAACGGTAGATATGTACTGTCTCAGAATTCTGGAGTCTCAAAGTCCAAGGTCAGGTTGTCAGCGGGGCTACACTCCTGAAGGCACTAGACAAGGATCTGTCCCAGGCTTCTCCCCTATCTCCTGGTGGTTTTCTGATATCTTCGGCACTTTTTGGCTTGTAGAAGTAGCACCCTGATCTCTGCTTTTATGCCTACTTGGTGTTCTCCCTATTTGTGTGTGATTGATGACCGGCTTTCCACTTTTTTTATAAGGTTACCAATCATACTGAATTAGGGTGATCCCTCATGACCTTGTTTTAAACTTGATAGGCGCTATTTCCACATACGATCACGTTCTGAGATACTGGAGATTAGAACTCAAAACTGTCTTTGTGAGGCGTGGGTGACACAGTTGACCCACAGCAGTGATCGGTGGTTCCCACATACGGATAGTAACCTCACAAGGTACAGGCAAATTAGGGGAGAGACCAGGGGAAACAAAGCACCCCGTAGAGATGATCCGAGAGAACAGAAGCTTAGACTGGAAGGGGGAAGAGAGTGGCTCGAACCACTGGGGCTTGAAAGAGGAGTAATCCTGGAGGCACAGTGATGGACAGTAGCGTGGATGTGTGGGCATGTGGGAGGAGAAACACCTGCTGCTCACCTTGGCCCAAGGCAGTTCTTGCGTGGTCGTCGTTCTTGTACTTGACCAAGAGGCAGATTTAATTCTCAGTACTCAGGCGGCTGGGGGTTATAAAACCTCCACTTGTGAAAGATCCTAAGGTCACCAAGGAAGGCTCTTTCTAAGTCAGAGATTTGTGGGGACAGAGTGCTTTGGAGTCAGGCCGCTTTCTCTTTGTCTCCTGCAGCCAGGATCTGGTGTCCCTAGGAGCCCATTTTTCATTCCCAGGGCTGAGCCAACTGTTGGCTCTGGGCAGGACAGGCTTGGCTTAGGAGATGATGTATGCTTTCTGAGTGTGCTGCCTGGTTAGTAAATTATCCCTGGGATCACTGGACGAGGACATGTTTTAAACCACAGCTGTGGGCTTTGCGGAGCCTCTGCCTTCCGAATTTGCAGTGGAAATTAGCCTTGGATGATCAGAGAGCACCCTTCCTATGGGCCAGGGCCATGAAACTCACTGGTCTTGAAGAATGTCTCTACCTAAAAAGGAGAAGGAGGAAGCTAACGCTTGATGAGCACCTCCTGTATGCCAGGCTTCTAGCATGTTCTGTTCCATCTCATCCTCACCCCAGTCCTGTGGAGCAACCACTATACAAATGAGGAAACTGTCCTCCAAGTCCTACTCGAGGGAGGTAAGACTCTGGTGTATAACAGACCTAGAATTTGAACTCAGCCTTGACTGACTGCAAAAATCTCCTCTTTCCGTGGAGTGACACACACGATGTCACCAGGGGTTGGCCATCATTTTCTATAGAGGACCGGTCGTAAATATTGTAGGACATACAGTTTTTGTCTCATAGAGTTAGCTTTGCCTTTGGAGCATCAAAGCAGCGTTGATAACACGTAAACAAATAAGCTTAACTATGTTCTGATTAAACTTTATTTCCAAAACAGCCAGAGGCCAGATTTGGCCTATGGGCCATGATTCGCCAATGCTTGCTTTGGAATATCTAGCCTGACAGTAAACACCATATTGGCCCAAGTAACCATGAGACAGTCAGGTTTACTTTCGAGAATGAAAATGATTCCCGCGGAAGTAGGTCTTATGCAGCCAGCTGAGCACCGAAGGAGGCAGGTGACATGTGACTGCCATCCCTCCGGGTGATGAGGCACTTGTAGGTGCTTTTTGATGACTCAGCCTTGCTGCTCTGGGGAAAGGAGGGCACTTATTCCCGTGGTCTGAACAGGACGACTGAGAAGAGCAAGATTAGCCTAATTTTCTGCTCTGCTGTCACTTTCATAAATTTTGAAAAGTCAGTTATAAAGCTAATCATAGCAACGTTTAAGAACACTGTATTTTTAATACAAGAGTTGTATTTACTGGATTGACATCACACCCGCAGTGCGTAAGGAGATAGGATAGCAGAGTGCGTAAGAATTAGCTTTGTAATCAGAAAGATCTGGATTCCACTCTCAGCCAGGCAACATACTAGCTGCCCTGAGCTCATCCTTAGCAGGTTGTTTTAAGCTCTGAGTCTTGGTTTCCTCAACTGTTGTGGTTAGAGTGAGATTCTTAATCTTTCACACCTTAGAATTACCTGGAGGGCTTGTTAAAGCACAGGCCGGGGGCAGATGCCCGTCTGTGCTGAGTTTCTGATTCAGTGGGCCTGGGGCAGAACCAAGAGTCTGTGCTTCTAACAAGTTCCCAGGTGGTGCCGATGCTGCTGGCCCAGAGACCACACTTGGGGAACCGCCGGGTAAGAGGATTCTAAATGTTTCAGATTCTGACTGTTGTCCAACAGACAGAGGTTGTCAGAGGAGCATCTAAGTGGGATCGGGAAGCAGGGAATTGACTCCTGCATCCTCGGCAAGCACAGGTTGGGGCATGGAGACCCTTCCAGCTTTTGCAGTAAAGTAAAACCCCCATGTCTACCCAGAAGTGGCGTTGGACAGGCCCAGCTGTCAGTAGTTCCTTAAGAGAAGCTTTATTTGAGAGAAGCTCTTAGGAGGGTTGGATGGAGGAGAGACAGGGCTGCTGCTTCTGCACCCTCTGGAGAAGAGGAAGAAATGTGAATAGGAGTTTTTTCTTTTAGAATGAAAGAAGGAAGGGAGACAGTTAACTCCCTGCAAAAGTAGCCCCAGGGGTTATGGGATGGCGTCTGTGATGTACGTTATGTGTTTTCTGACACTGTCTGGCTCCCTGGCTTGCTCACCCCCTGGGCACTGACTATGCTCACTATTCTATCAAAAGGATTTTAGCATCCTAGAATTTTGGTATCTGTGTCCTGGTCCTGTGGGCTAATCCCTCGTGTATACCGTAGGACAGCTTTATCAGCCATTGTGATTTTGTTTATTATAAAAAACAAAGCAGAAAAACCGTTCCTTCATGAGTGTTTATTGTGAAAGACCCTCTCTCCTTCCTGCCCAGTTCTGTTCTGTATTGGGTAACCACTATCGACAGTTTAGATGTATCTTTCAGGCATGTTTTTTATTGATACTCATAATTCTTAATTCTGAATAATGGCAAACAGCCATCTAATAGAGTTGGCATTTTAATGCTCTCTTCCCAGCATGGTTATCATCAGTCTTTTTGATCTTTTTATTGCATAGATGAAAACATATTTTAAATTAGCATTCATTGAGTTATTAGGGAGATAGGAAAGTATTTCTAAATATTTATTGAAGCTTTTTGCATTCTTCTTTCCTCTCTGTGACTTGACTTAATTGGTTATGCCTTTTGCACCGTTTACTTTCAGGTAGTTTCCCGCTTTTTCATTTGTATGGATACCAGAAAAGAGTAATTCTTTCTCTCGCTGTGTTGCATTATTTTTTTCTAGGTTGTTTTCTTTTTACTTGGTTAGGGGTTATTATTATTTTTGTCACACAGACGTTTTTTATTGTTTGCTTTAATTTTTAGGCGGTGAACTTTATCTGTATTCCATTTGTTGGCTCCATGTCACCAGCAGATTTGCCTTGCATTCGTAAAGGAGGTTTTCCGTTTTATTCTGATACCTTTTTGGTTTCTTCATCTTACCCTCCCTCCTTTTTTAAAAATAAATTAATCGTTAACATATCAGACACTCATTTTGATGTAAAAGGTGAGGCAGAGAGCTTGCTTCATTATTATTTTCTTGCATGATGACAGCTAGTTGTCTCAATATCTTTTATTAAATAATCTTTATGTTCCTACTTGTAGGAAATGCAGCCTCACTAGCATATTCCTGTGTATTTTGGAGTCTAATTAGCTTCTCCTTATTTATACAGTGGTGCCATCTTGCTTTACTACTGTAGCTGTTACCTGTGTTAATATCAGAGACAATTATTCCCCCATTACCCTGAAATATCAGAAATTTTACAGGTGTTTCTGCATGTTTATTCTATTGGAAACATCTTAGAATAATTTTGTCAAGTGGCCCCTAAAAGATCCTGTTTGACTTTTGGTTCATTTTGTGTTGGATTTATAGATTAATTTAGCCACCACAGCATTTTTATATCATCTAAGCATAAGATAAGTTTCACCACTGACTCAAATCTCTTGCACTGAGTCCCTCAGTGGAGTTTAATAGTTTCATCTTTTAGGTCTCACACATTTCTTGTTTATTCCTACGTCTTTGTTTCTTTTGTATATGGGATAAATGTAGCTATTATTTTTAATTGGCTATTGCTGGTATAAAAAGATGTTTCTTAGGCTTGTCTTTTGTGTCTGGCTCCCATACCAAGATTCTCCTATTGGTTCTAGTAGTTTTCAGTTATTATTCAGCCCTGGGTTTTAAGGTAGACAATAATATCATTTACAAATAATGGCACTTCTGTCATCTCCCTTTTAGTACTTAATCACTGTGACTTCTAATGTTTTTTTTTTTGCTTGTGCTAGAAATTTCAGAATGAGGTTAAATAATAATGATAATAGCAGATATCCATTTTCTTTTTCCTGCTTCAGTTACAACACTTTCTGGCTTTTATTAAGTACGATGCCTTTTTTTTTTTTTTTGAGATAAATGTTCTTTATCATTGTAAGAAAGCAACATTCTATTATTAAGAGTTATTTTTTTGTATCAAGAAAAAGTGTTGAGATCATTTGTGGTTTCTTACCCCATTGACCTATTATTTTAAAAAGTTGTATGACTAAATTTCAAATAGGAAACCATTATAGTAATTAACTTTAATTGGTTATGGTTTATTATTCCTTTAATATAATACTGAATTTGATTTGCTAGTATTTTATGCAGCACCATAATCCCTTATCTAAAACCCTTTGGGTAAAATGTGTTTGCAATTCATATTTTATTAGATTTGAGGAAGGTAATATGATGCATATCCTGTGAATGTTATGTAATAACCCCAGCGGAGTCTGGGGAAGTACCCTGTAATCAAACACATTAATATTTATGCAGCCGTACATAAAAATGCAAAACTAAGTCAGATAAATAAATGCTAGAAATAGTCTCTGGTCAAGGATGGCTGCAAAGAAGTTGAGGTCAAATTTTCTGTCTTGGGATGGGTTCCCAGCTGTCGACCGCCAGACAAGGGGTGAGGCTGATGGATCAGGAAGTGTTCCCAGGAAAAACAGATGGATGAGTGGACAAATGTGAGCAGAAGGAGGAGGAGGCCAGTGTTGCCCTAGGGAGGGTGACCCTGGCTCCATTGCTACAGGGGAATTCTGGAAACTAGGACTCTTGAGCTGCCCCCGCGGGACAAAGCAGCTGCACCACATAGTTATCAGTTCAGTCCAGTCGCTCTGTCGTGTCCAACTCTTTGCGACCCCATGGACTGCAGCACGCCAGGCCTCCCTGTCCATCATCATCTCCTGGAGCTTACTCAGACTCATGTCCATCGAGTCGGTGATGCCATCCAGCCATCTCATCCTCTGTGTGCCCCAAATGGATGTGGGTCACAAGGAAGGAAGGGGAGCTTGGATAAAACTGACCACTGCCACCAAATGAGTTTTTTTTTTTTTTTTTTTAAATAAAAAACAGGTTTCAGAGCTTTTCCACTTTCAGAATTCTAGAAGAGAGGTTGTGAACTTGTATTCAATTTTGGCCTCAGTATCCCCACGTGATGCAGTTTTGTTGTTTCCAGTCTTGTTAACTGAGTTTTTCCAACTGCTTAAAATGCGCAGGAAACCCTTCTCCCTTTTTCTGGGCCATGGAGTATAGTTTATAAAGCACCAAAATCATTGACTCTATGAAGGTTTTTCACAGCTAGCTTGCAAAGCCAACTATCATGGCACAGGTTTTGGAGGTAAATTTTGACAAATAGCGAAGTTTTAAAATAAGAGTTATTGATTGAGTCAGACTAGTTCTTAACTTTATATTTTCCTGAAATATAAATGCCTTTCATTGTGATCTGGTTTCCTGGTGGTGTTTCACAGAGTAGTCTCTCTTAACATTTGCATATTTTTCATAACACACCATCAATGCAGTTACTTCTTTCTCTTGTCTCTTTTACCGTGAGTTAAAGCAGAGATTTTATCTAATTCATCGTTGTGTCACCAATTTCTGACACTTAATAAGGGCTCAATGAGTATTGCTGCATGAAAGAATCTATGAATGAGGTATATTCATGTTCTCAATTCCTAATTTTGCTTATTTATCTTTCCCCCTCTTGCCAAATGTTTATCTATTTTAGGGTCTTTTGAAAAGAACCAGATATTACTTTGATCAGTCCTATCTTTTAAAAAAAATTCTAGTTCATTAAATACCTCTTTTTCTTTGTTACTTCATTGTACTTTTTTTGAACTTATAAGCTAATTTATAATTTAATAGGAAAACTCAAGATAAGCATTTTCATTTGAATACAGCTTTGCCTTCAAGAAGAGCCCCTGAAGAGAATGGCAACCTACTCTTACTATTCTTCCCTGGAGAATTCCATGGACAGAGGTTACAGTCTATGGGTTGCAAAAAGTTAGACATGACTGAACAACTAACAGTTTGACTTTAAAAAAGTCAAAAAAAGTAAAAAAGTTTTGTCTTTATTCTGAAAATTTGAAAAGGTAGTTATTTCTTTTCTATTTTTCTAATTAGCCTATACTTACATTTTGCTTTCTCTTTAATGCAATAGGTTAGCATATTTTAAAGTTTCTTAGTAGTTGAGTTTTTAAATATTTTATCTTTCATAACTTCAGATTTTATTCCACTATGATCACAAGCTAATCTTTGGGAGTTATTGTTATATTTAGTTCTTGTAAGTTCTTAAAAACAAAGTTAAATTTTCTTTTCTTTTCTCTTATCTTCACCATACACCCTCAAAAGGGAATGAGAAATTTAAAAAGAGCTGTTCCTCCCACCCAAATGGAACATGGGTTAGACTGTGTTTAGATTATGTGCTAGATTCTGCTTTTTTTCCCTTCCTTTTGGCAGGGTGGGGGCACTATGTAGAAATAAGGTGATGTGTGATCCACCTTGCCCAGCTCATTCAATTTTGTAGCATAGGTTATGGCATAAGTGTAGTGTCCTCCTGCACTTGCTGTCTCTGAAGGAAGCATTCTAGGGGAGCTTTCTCTCCCAGCCCCATTTGCCTTTGTCCTTGGGGTCAGGCCCCTTTCTGGATTTGGGACAGGCCTGCTGCAATTCATAGGAAAGAGAGTTACTGGCCTGTCATCATTGGTCCAGGG
The DNA here is from genome assembly GCA_006408695.1 of Aepyceros melampus. Classification (NCBI taxonomy): domain Eukaryota; kingdom Metazoa; phylum Chordata; class Mammalia; order Artiodactyla; family Bovidae; genus Aepyceros; species Aepyceros melampus. The sequence continues at coordinate 283,205 of SJXQ01009611.1, read as the reverse complement.
GTAGCACGCATGGTACAGTTAAGGGTTCTGAGCAGACCTTTTCCACCCTCAGCTTCCAGAAGTGATCATGAATATTATGCCTCTAAGTTATGGTGATGCCATGTAAATTTTCAATAAATATGCTTTATCTGGAATTTCTCTCAACTGGGCAGCCTGCTGTGAGTGTGGAAAAGAGAGATTTGACACAGGAGGGCAATTAACCTTGTTCAGTGAACTTCACATTCAGTTTTCTTAAACTGTTAGAAGCTTTTTTTGCACTCAGTCATTGGCTTTCAGCATCCAGCCCACACCTCAGGATACATCAGGCCTTAACAGCTATATTTATTTACTACTCAAGACAGAGTTCTGTCCACTGAAATAATATCATGTATTCTAAGAATAATTCAGTATTAGTGTTACTTTTACCTTTTAATCAGTTTAAGCAGTTATCTTTAATCATCTGGTTCTCAACCACAAGCTTCCCCCCATCGTTCCATAGAGTCATGGAGCACCGGCAATGTTTAGAGGCAAATACAAGGATGAATCAGAACCCTTGTCCTTGAGAACAGGAGACAGAAAATTACAGCCTAAGGGCCATATCCCACAGCCCTAGAGCCATATTGACTTACCCGCCTAAAGTTTTATTGGAAAACACCCCTTTGTCTGTGTATTTTCTGTCTTCCTTATCACAGTGGCAGAGACAAGCTGTTGCCACAGAGACCATCAGGTCCACAAACTTTAAAATACTGCTATCTGGTCCTTTACAGACACAGTTTTCTGGCACCTGATATAGAAGTCAAGGTCTAGGCAGAGAGAGAACCCAGTCCCCAGAAGCCCTAATGTGCCTGGAAGCTCCGCGTGCTCTTGGATAGGGTTGGGCCCACTTCCTGGGTGTTTTTATTTTGGGCGGAATCCAAAATCACTGCAGATGGTGATTGCAGCCATGAAATTAAAAGACGCTTACTCCTTGGAAGGAAAGTATGACCAATCTAGATAGCATATTCAAAAGCAGAGACATTACTTGGCCAGCAAAGGTCCATCTAGTCAAGTCTATGGTTTTTCCAGTGGTCATGTATGGATGTGAGAGTTGGAATGTGAAGAACGCTGAGCGCCGGAGAATTGATGCTTTTGAACTGTGGTGTTGGAGAAGACTCTTGAGAGTCCCTTGGACTGCAAGGAGATCCAACCAGTCCATCCTAAAGGAGATCAGTCCCGGGTGTTCATTGGAAGGAATGATGCTAAAGTTGAAACTCCAGTACTTTGGCCACCTCATGCGAAGAGTTGACTCATTGGAAAAGACCCTGATGCTGGGAGGGATTGGGGGCAGGAGGAGAAGGGGACGACCGAGGCTGAGATGGCTGGCTGGCATCACTGACTTGATGGACATGAGTTTGAGTAAACTCTGGGAGTTGGTGATGGACAAGGAGGCCTGGCGTGCTGCTATTCATGGGGTCGCAAAGAGTCGGACACGACTGAGCAACTGAACTGAACTGAACCTGGGTGTTTTGGAGCAGGAGGTATTCTTATTGCCTCTTGGGCTCTGGTCCTCGAGTGGCCCATTGGAACAGCCTGCTCTGGTCTGGGCAGTGGAGGGGTAGGGGGTACCCCCAAGGGGCCCTCTCTCACTTTCCAGGGTCCTCAGGACTGATTTGGGTGCCCAAACCTAGCCAACCAGAGAGGGTTACTCTGCTTTCTGTTGCCTCTACTGATATTTGCAAAATATCAGCACCTGTTCTAAGCCCAGAGAGAGTGCTCTGTGAAGTAACTGAAAGCCTTTGAGGCCCATGAGGACCTTGGCAGAGGCCCATGACAGCTTCGTGTGCCCCCTTCCTTGCCCAGACTTAGGGGATCTCTTCCCTCCAAGCCCACTGGGTTTCCTCTGGAGATAAGTGAGGGCATGTGGGATGGTCAGTGACCGGCTCTCCTTCCTCTTCCTGAAATCCACTGCTTTAGCTACGGGGCTGAGTCCACCTGCTCTTACAGCTGGATGACTCTGAACAGAGTGCTGGTAAAATGGAGATAATAACAACAGTATCAGTACTGATGGGCATCCTCATGATGCGCGTAGCTGACATTCATTGAGGCTTAGTATGTGCCACTTACTTTGCCTTCATCGGGGGCTGCCTTGCAGGCCAGATTCAGCCCATTGCCTGTATTTTATATAACACTGGAACACAGCCATGAATTGCCTGTGGCTGCTTTCACACGACCAGGGCAGAGTCAAGTCGCTGTGACAGAGACCTTAGAGCCTGCAAAGCCTGAAGTTGTTACTGTCAGGGCCTTTACAGAAAAGGTCTATTGACCCTTGGTCCACATTCTCACTGAATCCCCCGACACCCTCCCTGCCATGTGTCCATTTTACAGATAGGAAAGCAAGGCGCGGAGGTTAAGTAGCTGGCTCATGTAGTAGAAGCTCAGGGTCTTCCCCTCTCACTTGGGATTGGGACTCTCCTCCTTTCCAGGTTGCTAGAGTTGTGGGTGTGGGGGGTGTTTTGGGAGCAGAGTTGCACAGGCAGAGGGGAGGGACCCGGAAGGGAGGGGTCAACGTGTGGAGACACCTGGCCTCTGTGGTGCTGCTGCCTCGCACTGTGATATTTTTGGCATGATGGTTGGGCTGGGCTGGGGGATATCAAAGCCCTTATCTTGCTGATGGGCTGGAGTTTTAAGCCAGGGGGCAGCTGGCCTCTGGAAAGAGGGTCAGCAAAGCAGAGACTGATCTAAGGGGAGCCCGTGGTGTCCGAAGCAGAGCCGGGAAGCTTTGCTTTGAATCTCAACTTCCCTCTCATAGCGCCAAGTCCATGGGCACATTCCCTACCTCCTGTGAGCCACAGTTTCATGCTTGGTAGAATGGAGAGTGGGCTTCCCTGATAGCTCAATTGGTAAAGAATCTGCCTGCAATGCAGGAGACCCTGGTTCGATTCCTGGGTCAGGAAGATCCCCTGGAGAAGGGATAGGCTACCCACTCCAGTTTTCTTGGGCTTCCCTTGTAGCTCAGCTGGTAAAGAATCCACCTGCAATGCGGGGACCGGGGTTTGATCGCTGGGTTGGGAAGATCCCCTAGAGAATGGAACGGCTACCCACTCCAATATTCTGACCTGGAGAACCCCATGAACTGTATAGTCCATGGGGTTGCAAGCAGACACGACTGAGCAACTTTCACTTTCAGAATGGAGAGTTGGGGGAGGGGCATTTTCCTCTCTACCTGTTTTGAGTTCTTGTTGTTGGACTAATAAAACTGACTCAAGGCATTCACAGGAGAAGCAGCAGGTTGTTTTAACTCATGCACATGGAGGTCCCATAGAAAGGAGAAGTCTACATAAGAGTTTGACCAAAGCAGGCAACTTTGTACTTTTCAGACAAATAATACATTTGGGAGGAACTGACAGGACAAAGAAACTTATGTAGTGGATGGTCAATTAAGTAAGAATCTAGACAGAGTTTGGGCTTGGAATAATAAAGAAGTAACAAGATGTGTTTATATAAGCTTCTAGGCCTGAATTCCATCTCTGACAGTAAGGCTGTTCTACCTTCAGATGCAGAGAGGTCCATGGTTCTTTCTTTGTTCTTGTGACTTTTAATTTTACTTACTAAAGTGTACTTGATGTACAATATTATATGTTACAAGTGTATAATAAAGTGATTTACCATTTTTGAAGGTTCAGTTCAGTTCAGTCGCTCAGTCGTGTTCGACTCTTTGCGACCCCATGAATCGCAGCACGCCAGGCCTCCCTGTCCATCACCAACTCCTGGAGTTCACTCAGACTCACATCCATCGAGTTGGTGATGCCATCCAGCCATCTCATCCTCTGTTGTCCTCTTCTCCTCCTGCCCCCAATCCCTCCCAGCATCAGTGTCTTTTCCAATGAGTCAACTCTTCTCATGAGGTGGCCAAAGTACTGCAGTTTCAGCTTTAGCATCCTTCCTTCCAAAGAAATCCCAGGGCTGATCTCCTTTAGGATGGACTGGTTGGATCTCCTTGCAGTCCAAAGGACTCTCAAGAGTCTTCTCCAACACCACAGTTCAAAAGCATCAATTCTTCGGCACTAGCCTTCTTCACAGTCCAACTCTCACATCCATACATGACCACAGGAAAAACCATAGCCTTGACTAGACGGACCTTTGTTGGCAAAGTAATGTCTCTGCTTTTGAATATGCTATCAAGGTTGGTCATAACTTTTCTTCCAAGGAGTAAGCATCTTTTAATTCCATGGCTGCAGTCACCATCTGCAGTGATTTTGGAGCCCCCCAAAATAAAGTCTGACAGTGTTTCCACTGTTTCCCCATCTATTTGCCTTGAAGTGATGGGACCAGATGCCATGATCTTCATTTTCTGAATGTTGAGCTTTGAGCCAACTTCTTCACTCTCCTCTTTCACTTTCATCAAGAGGCTTTTTAGCTCCCCTTCACTTTCTGCCATAAGGGTGGTGTCATCTGCATATCTGAAGTTTGAAGGTTACACTCCATTAATACTTATAAAATGTCGGCTCTGTTCCCATGTGCACACTACATCCTTGTAGCTTATTTTATGCCTAATAGTTTGTACCTGTTTATCCCTCTATCCCTATGTTACCCCTCCCCACTTCATTCTCCCTATTGGTAACCACTAGTTTTTTCTCTGTATCTCTGAATCTGTTTCTTTATTGTTATATTCACTAGTTATATATATTTTTATATTCCACATATAAGTGATATCATACAGTATTTGTCTTTTTTGTCTGACTTATATCACTTAGCATAATGTCCTCCAAATCCACCCATATTGTTGCAAATGACAAAATTTCATTCTTTTTTATGGCTGAGTAGTATTCCAGAGTGGAGAAGGAAATGGCAACCCACTCCAGTGCTCTTGCTTGGAGAACCCCAGGGACAACGGAGCCTGATTGGCTTCCGTCTGTAGGGTCTCACAGAGTCAGACATGACTGAAGCGACTTAGCAGCAACAGCAGCAGTATTCCAGAGAGAGAGTGTGTGTGTGTATGTACATGCACGCATCATATCTTCTGTATTTAATCTGTTGATGGACTCTTAGGTCACCTCCACACCTTCACTATGGTAAATAGTGTTGCTGGAAAATTGGAGTGCTCATATTTTTTTTGAATTAACTTTTTTTTTTCTTGGATACGCAACTGGGAGTGGAGTTGCTTGATCTTATGGTAGTTCTGTTGTTTGAGAAACCTCCACTGTTTTCCATGGTGGCTACACCTTTCACAGATGTATTTCCTGCTTTCAGGGAGACAGGAGGGTCAGAGTGTCCACCTTGCATTGACTGTTGCTTAAATAACTTTAATTCAGAATAATCAGGATGTCACTGTGGTGTATTTGGGGGCAGCCTGCCCTCAGCCACAGTAGGAGGTTGGTATGAATGCCCACTTTCCTTTCTCTGGTCTTCTGCAGGCTTGGAGAGAGATATGCCCTTCATACAAACACAGACTCCTCCCTGCTGGTTTACAGGGAGGACTGTCCTGCTGAGGGCGCAGGGGATGGGTAGGCAGAGGTGGGATGGGGAGTCTGGCGGGTCCTCTGGGATCCTGCCCAGGGACCAACAGGTAAAAGGGTACCCTCTATGTCCTTGCTGCAACACCTGGCTCTCAGCCACCAGGGAAAACAACGGGAGACCAGGAGGGGAACTCAGACCTTCCCTCTGCCTTCCCTTATGAACTGCATCTGCTGAGCTCTTTGTAGATTTGGGGGTAAAATTACCTTATTAATCTTTCTTTTGTAAATACCACTGTGAAAGAAGGGGATTTTGCATTCACTCATCTTTTCATTATTATGGTAATAGCTTTCAATTTATAACTAATTAACGCTGCTCCTTCCTAACCCGGCCTTTAAGAGGAGAAGGCAGCGAGGAATCCAGGAGTGGATTCCAGCAGGTGGGAGTGTGGGTGTGGGTGGAGGAGTGGGTCCCTGTGGCTGCTTCAGAGGTTGTGACCCCGATGCCTTTGTTTATGGGTCCTGTTGGCCGGGAGGTCTGTTCCCATCTGCCTGCAGGTGGGGGTTCAGGCTTGGCTGTCCATCTCTCAGAAGGAGATTGGCACAGGGGGGTAGGGGGCAGCCAGGGTGAAGGAACAAGGAAACATCCACAAGTCATCCTTGAGAGGACTAGGAGGGAAATCCGGAGACATTGCAAAGGGAAGGCTCAAGGGGACGTAACTCATGTCTTCAACATAACTGCCATGTGGATCTGAACTTGTTCTTTGGGTCTCCAAGGAGAGACCCCAGAGAGATGGGCAGTGGTGACAAGGGGGCAGACTTGGATGTGGTGTGAGAAATGTGCCCAGGGCTGTAACATTCGTAGGCATCTGAAATAGAGCTGTCCTCCTTGGGAGGCCTCAGGTGCTGCTCTGCAAGCAGCCCTACAGGCACTCCAGAGACATTCCATTTAGTTCAAGTTTAAAGTCACGGTGGCTTGACATGAATAGATGCGCAGTTCGATCAGATAACCTGCAAGGCTTCTGTGATTCTGTTCCACACACCAAAAATTTATGTTTGGGGGAAGGTGACTGGAAAAGGAGTTGGATATCTAGCTACAGCTGTTTTGCTCTTATTTATTGGTATTCTTGTGGAGTGAAAGGCTCATTCTTCCCTGGCAGGCTAATGTAGGCCAGTCTTCCGAAATGAGAAGCCTGGAAAACATAGGAGGAAAGGGGAGGGAACTCGGTAATGACATGCACGCATTCTCTTTGATCTCAGGCGTGGTTCAGAGCACAGACCCTCCTGCTCTTCGGGGGGACTCAGATAAGAGATTCCAGTTTCCCTGTGGACTTTTCTGAAACTACAGAGTCATTAGCTTTTCCCTGTTTATCAAGCAAACAAATAGGTACAAAAATGGTTTCCCTTCTCCCTCATGGATTAATTATATACCTTCCCCACCCCCTTCAGATTCATTAGATTTACTTGCTACTGTGTTTTCTATGAAAAGATTTGGGACAGTGGGTGAGGGACGTGGAGAACACTTGGATCATTATTGAGGCCGTGTTGCTTCCTCCAGGGTTCCAAGGCAGCCCCCTTTCGATGCTGTCCAATGGAGTACTCTGCCACGACGGACATACGCTATATTTGACCTACCCAATATGGTAGCCACCACAGCCACTAGCCCCGTGTGAGTGGATGGCAGGGAAAGGTAAAGCTGTGCCAGGAAGTGTTTTGAACAGTAATAAAGAATACCTAGCCATAAAAAGGAATGCATTTGAGTCAGTTCCAATGAGGTGGATGAACCTAGAGCCTAGTATATAGAGTGAAGTAAGTCAGAAAGAGAAAAACAAGTATTGTATATTAACACATGTATATGGAATCTAGAAAGATGGTACCGGTGACCCTACTTGCAGGGCAGCAACAGAGACGCAGACATAGAGAACAGACTTGTAGACATAGTGGGGGAAGGAGAGGGAGGGATGAATTAAAAGAGTAACACTGAAACCTATGTATTACCATATGTAAAATAGATAGCCAGTGAGAATTTGCTGTATGAGGCTGGGAGCTCAAACCGGTGCTCTGTGACAACGTAGGGGGTGGGTTGACTTCCCTGATAGTTCAGCTGGTAAAGAATCTGCCTGGAATGCAGGAGACCAGAGTTCAATCCCTGGGTTGGGAAGATCCCCTTGAGAAGGGAAAAGCTACCCAGTCCAGTATTCTTGCCTGGAGAATTCCATGGACTGTATAATCCATGGGGTCGCAAAGAGTCAGACATGACTGGGTGACATTTCACTTTCAGAGGGGTGTGATGGGGTGGGAGGTGGGAAGGAGGTTCGAGAGGGAGGGGACATATGTATACCTGTGGTTGATTCATGTTGATGTATGGCAGAATATTGTTAAGCAATTATCCTCCAATTAAAAAAAGAAAATAAAAAAAATAAAACAGTGCTTGGCACATGAACAAAAAAAATACCGTAGAATGAAAAGGGCAACACAGCTAATTGCCCCTGGGTCTTTTGGAATCAGTTAGCAGAAAGCATGGCCATTGAAGGTTGGAGAAAGAACTCCCCCATCATGCATCTCATTTGTTTCTGGAAGCTGTCATTCTTGGGTGTGATGCCAAAGCCGCCTCTCCCAATGCTGGTGATGACAGCCAAAACACTTCTAATCACAGCTGCCCATTGGTGGCCTGTATGCACCGCTTAACTGAATCTCACAACAGTCAGTGGACCATGGAGACACTTGATGGATGGCTGCTGCACGTAATTCTGGACCTGTAACTTGTTGGGAGCTGTCAGGGCCAAGACAGCATGACTACTGGACTATCATGGCTTTGAAACATGGCCTTTTAAAGACTTGTTCCAATCAGCCACAGGATGCAATGAGTTGTGGCAGGAGCTGAGAATCCTGGCAAGACAGATCTCATGGTTTGCAGATGGAATTCAAAGCTTGCACCTCTGTGCAGGCAGCGCTGAGAGGAGGAAGTGATGGATGACTGCTCCAGTCTCATCCTTTCCTGCTCTGACCCAAAGATGCACAGCTTCGTTGCTTGGGGAATTAGAAGGGTGATGCGTAGAGAAATGACCATGGGAAGCCTTATCCTGTGTCTTCTGTCTTTTTGCACTCTCTCACACCATCCATTGCCTCCCTCTTGTTCCATTTCACCTATTCCTTCCAGCTTGGCCTCCAGTTTCAGTTCTTTTCTTGCTCTCAAGTTTGGCATTTGCTGGAGGTTTTCTGAGACTTAGCCCTTGCTGCTTCTAAGGCATTTGGCTCAGATTTGATTCTGTCTCCCTTCAGCCGCTAGGGATCTGTAGCTTGCCTTTAGGCTGTAGGATGCCATGGCCAAGGTAACTAGCACCGAGCATCTCCTTTGGTGGTCCAGGACCTTTCACTGGCACCTCATCCTTAGGGACAATTCGTGACCCCATTTTGGCTCCCCTGAAATATCAGACCTCTGGAGGGGAAGACTGTGGTAAAATCTTTGTAAAAAGGGATCGATTTTATATAGCAGTTCGGTTCTTTCTTTTAGGACTAGGATAATCCATGAGTGATGACAGTGTATGCAGGATGGCGAAGACTTCCAGAACTACTTTGAATCAGAGACGCTATTTTGCTTGTGACAGTTTAGGGGAGTTTGGGTGTGAGATGTGTTTCTGGATTCAAATGGCAAAAGGGAAAATCTAAAAAGGGATGCTTGTGTCCTGCAGCTTTTGCAGGTGCCTGAGGTTAGTTGTGTGAGAGGGACAGCAGCTCCAACTTACGTCCATGTGTGGTGACTGTGGCACACAACCTCTGTTCTCTGTTAGACTTAATGGGCAGTGCAGGAGCAGGGCTGGTAGTTGAAAGCACATACACAGTGACTCTTGTTGCTCAGATTTTGATATTCTTGCTTCCCTTTCATGTTTCTTTAAGAACAAAGATCTTAATTTGGAAAATTCTGGCCTATATCACATAGGGGCCTTTCCCTTTCTTTTTAACAGAGAAATCATTGTTTCTTAAAGAGGTGGACAAGATTGAGATGGAAATGATGCTGGGGCTGTGTGCCCTTCTTGCGAAGTTCAGGAAAGGAACAGACAATGGCTCTGAGATTTCTTCCAGACAGTATCTTGTCATTCGTGTCTTGACTGGAGAGACTGGCAGTCTAAATGCTTTTGGGGGCTCTGTAGATAATATAAATGAGTTCTTCATGGAGTTAGTGTGTTTCTCTGCTAAGGCTACTAAAAGAAAATACCCCCCAGACTGGGTGATTAACAAGAGACTTTAATTTTCTCATAGCGCTGGAGGACAGAAGTGAGACGCGGGCAGGGTTGTATCTTCCTGAGGCCTCTCTCCTTGGCTTGCAGGCAGCCCCCTTCTTCTCTCTGTGTCCTCAGAAAGTTTTTCCTCTGTGTGCAGGCACCCCTGGAATCTCTCTGTGTCCAGATTTCCTCTCTTAGAAGGACACAGGTCAGATTGGATTAGGTCCCACTGTGGTAGCCTTATATTTCTTAGTTACCTCTTACAGGTCCTGTCTCCAAATACAGTCGTATTCTGAGATCCTGGGAGCTTGGGCCTCAGTATATGAATTTTGGGGGACACAATCTAGCCCCTAGCAGGCAGTGCAGAACTGTGCTCGGGAGGACTGAAATGCCAGCTGGAATGACACCTCTTCTCCTGGACAGGCTCCTACTGTATACAGTCTCCAAGGCATTGCTGCACCCTCCTAGGAGGGAAGCAGAGAGTCTTCTCAAGGAGGGTTCCAGATAGTGAGAGGACTGGAGCCCGGACAAAGGAGGGGACACTGAAGTGCTGGGGAGGGTCATATTGAGGAGAAAAGACTGGACAGAGATTGTCGTTGTTGGTAGAATTTTGACAGATTTCCATGAGAAGGCTTTGTGTATTCCTGAGAAAGATTCTGGGATGGCTAGGCAAGAGTCCTGGGAAGCCCTGAGAAGCAAATTTTAACTCATCTGAGGAAGAGACCCTTTGACTCATCAGAGAGCTCTAGAGAGACTACAGATGAAAGAGAGAAAGTTCCTGAGCACAGGATGTATTCAGCCAAGGGGCTGGAGGTCGAGGATTTCACACAAGAGATTCCTATCTCACCTTGAGACTTAGGCCAGGTTATGTGGAGGTGTCTCCCTGCCCTGGGACTTGCTCTGTTTCCAAGTGCTGTATAAACTAAGAACCACACAAACCCAATTGATGCTAAGATTTTCACCATCAGGGTGAAAGGATGGGCTACTTTTTGCAGAATTAGGTTCCCTTTCTAGTTTTCTATTGCTTTCAGACAGCCATTCAGAGACTGTGTGTGGGCACAGGCCAGTGAGCCTGAGCCCAGTGAGATTTCTAACATTTCTTGCTTTCCCCCGGCAGACCTCTGTAAAGTCTCTAAGAAGCATCAGTCATGGAGAGATGAGGATGGGGCTCACTCGAGATCCGCTGCCTGGGGGAGATCAGGTCACCTGTAAGTGAGATGTCTGTGGATCTGGGTGCCTGCAGAGGTTCTGGGACCACAGAAGCTTCTGGCTGTGTTTGTGGCAGCCAGGGATGGCAGTGGAGAGGCAGTAAGATTTGGATGACCTTTTAAAAGGTTTCTGAATTTTCAGGGTGGCAGAGAAGGACAAGAGAGCAGTCTGCATAAAACGTCAGAGACAAGAACGTCTGCGTGAGGTTCTAGGTGCCAAGGCAGCTCCAAGAGACTACAGAATCAGTTCTCCTGGGAGTAGGCAGAGGACAGAGGTGGAGCAGGTGGCAGGCACGAGGCTCTGTAAGTGCCAGTCTGAGAAATGGCCACACACATTTCCGAGAGGGGCCCCCTTGCCAGCTCTTGGGATCTGACACTGGACCCTGGGCAGGTCCAGTGGCATAGAGGCTAAGCCAGCATTTCTATTAATGCCTGTAATTTTATGAAGAATACAGATTCACTTAAGCATTTTCAGTTGCATCTTTGATTCTCATGGGAATGCTTTGGGGACACTGTTTACTACCTGATTAGTAGTACTAATACTGATCCTAGTTTACTGCCTGTAGTAGTACTGATTCTAGTTACTCACACTTGCACTAATAGTGGTGGGATGGTGTGCCAAGCACTGTGATGAATAATATCCATGGACTGTCTCACTTAATCTTCATGATAACGCTGTAAGGTTGCCCGGCATCCAGAGGCAGCCATCTTCAGAGAGGTTAACTAACTCACCCACATTCTCGCAGACTGGCTGTTGGCAGAGCTGGGCTTTGTGACCAGCACTGGTGTCGTGACCACGGTGCATACAATTCAACTTCCTGCCCCTTGGTGCTGCAAAGACTGTGGCTTGAGGAGCTTGCTGGTCCCCAGTTCTGTACCCGCGGAGAGGCAGCTGAGATGCCAGGTGATCCACGGGCATTAAGCATCCCTGAGAACAAAATGGAATGAGAAGCCTGTACTTAGCAGAATGCTTCCTCCCAAAGATATCTTTGGGCTTATCTTTGGGCGGGAAGGGGGCACTTTGATAAGACATCTGAGGTAGAGGGTGAGGCCAAGAGATGATCTCAAATAAGAAGAAATAGCCTTTGAAGTTGCCCTTTGAGGGGAGGTCATTGCAGCAGGGCTTGCTGTAGAGGAAGGGATGTGAGTTTGGGCCCAAATGAAAGTGGTCCGGAGAGGAAAGGAGGGCTCAGGGAGGAGAAGCAGCCTGTGGCCACCAGGTTCTTGCCCAGGAGGCTCTCTGCCTCTCCACTAAGTAAACAGAGTGTTATTTGCCGGCCCATGTCTGGTTCTTTGTGATCCCATGGACTGCAATCCGCCAGGCTCCTCAGTCCATGGGCTTTTCCAGGTCAGAATACGAAGTGAGTAGCCATTCCCTTCTCCAGGGAATCTTCCCACCCTAGGGATCGTACTCTTGTCCTCCTGCATTGCAGGCAGATTCTTTACCACCTGAGCCACCAGGGAAGCTCCAAGTAAATGTAGACAGTTATAGAACGTCACGAAAGAGAAGTGCCAAGTAACCAGTCGGCCTGGTGACCACGTGTCTCCGTCCACTGAAGAGAGGGGAGGCAATTGGGAAGTCAAATGGGCTTGCTGGGGCTTGAGTGGGCAGGAAGCATCCCCCCAGTGCGTTTGTCAGAAGGGGACAGGCACTTGGTTTGCCGCTGCGCAGCTCGGTTGTAGACCTGCGCCTCTTTCTGGCATGCAGACGTGCCCACAGCAGCAGGAGCTGTACGCCACAGCCTCCCCATTGTGGGCCACTGCAGCTGTCCATCTGGAGGGCTCAGCCAGCAAGCACGGGCGAGGACGCTTCGGGTCGCCTCAAAGTCGCGATGCAAAATAGGTCAAAGTTATTCAAGCAACAGATGCCGAGCCGTGGACCCTGTCTGGAAAGCTGGCTCATGGCAGAGGTGTGGGGCAGTGTTCCTGCAGGGCAAGTGCTGGTCCCGCAGACTCAGAGTGGCGGAGATCTTGGTCATCATCAGGCACAGCAGCGGTCCTCAGTGCGAGGCTGTTGACGTCAAGATGGAAGTATCACTTCCCCTCCTTTCAGAAGGGATGTGTTACAAGGGCCCACCTTTTGCCGCGAGGGGCTTTGCCTCTGTGCCATCCTGCCGTGGCTGGACATCTTCCGTGTCCTTGGGTGTCAGAGTCCAGTTCCATTCTGTTCCTCCCTTTAAGTAACCCCCTGTGAAGCCATGTTGTCAGTTCTTCTGAAATGGCCCCAGCTGGGCAGAAGTCAGACTCAGGAACTGCTGGCCTCCTGACAGCGTTGCCTCCTGACCTCTGGCCTTTTCTTGCGCTTTCTTGCCTGCCCTGATATCTACCCCAGGAGGGCTTGATGCCACATCACTGTTGATGCTCATTGCTTCCGGCCTGCTCCTGATGTGGTGGGGCAAGCCCTCCTTCTCAAACAAGCAGCCTGTTGCCAGTACTCCTTGCCCTGCCTCTATGGGGCTGGCCGGTGAGATGCCCCGGCATAAATGCTCCTCTTTCTGTTGGACTCAGTACTAGGAAACGACTCTTGCTCCAGGCACGGGAGAAGTGATCTGACCTCCTCAGTCCTTCCCAGGTTGCTGCTGTACCCTCACCTAAAGTGATCTTTGAACTTCAGCAGAAGAAAATGTACTCAGTATTGTTCTTCCTCAGCTCCTATCTCAGTGTCCAGTTCAGGAAGACAAAGACTGGGGAGACCACAGAAGCCAGAATGCAAGTTCCCTTGCCCTCCTTGCGTTGCAAGGCTCTGGGGAGATCTCCCTCCAGTGCATATATTGAGCCCATGGCCCCCAGTTCTGAAAGTTTCCATGATGCATGCCACCCATTTCATCATCTACGCACAGAGAAATTCACCAAATTTATTCTCCTAAGTTATCTGATATGATAGACTCTGGTAGTTGTTTACCAATAGCTATTCATCCTCGAAAGCGTGAAAGTATTAGTCACTCAGACATGTCCAACTCTTTGTGACCCCATGGACTGTAGCCCACCAGGCTCCTCTGTCCATGGAATTCTTCAGGCAAGAATACTGGATTGAGTGTCCAGCTTAAAAACTACATTTCCCAGCCTTCTTTGCAGAGCAAGTGACCAAGTGACCCAGCTCTGGCCAATGAGATGGAAGGAGGAGCTTTTGGGGAAGGCTTCCAAGAGAAACCACTAGAAGGGAGGATGGCTTAGCCACCTCATGGCACTTTTGTCCTGTGTCTGTTCCTTCCTCCTCAGTGACACAGAGGCTCCATGTGGGAGGTGGAGTGGTCTCCAGGGACAACGAAGAAACCATGGGGATAAAAGAATTGCAGACCTCTCACCTTGACAACCTTAAGCTTTTGCCTCAATGGCAACAGACATTTTTTTCTGTGCATTTCATGATGGGAGAAAAATCAAACCCTAATTATTGAACAGGCCCCTTGTTTCAGTCTCTGTTAAAGCTGAGTGCGGTTAAGATTTATACCTAGTGACACTGCTTCCCTTCTTGGAATCTCTTAACTGTATCTCCTTTGTTAGGCACAGCTTTGGAAGGACTCTGGCCAGAATGAGTTAGGTCACCCCTGTCTCTGAGATCCGCCCCTCAATCTAGCACAGCCCCTTCTCACATCCAGGAGGGCACAGGTAGAACCTGCTCCCCTGGCCCCCATGCCCTGCCCTTCTGGGATTATGACTGACTCCATTCAAGTGAATTCTAATCTGTTTTTGCATCACATATTCTGGATGGGCTCCAAAGTGGGCATGCTTTAGACAAAAACAGGGTTCTTGCCTTTGAGGCAAAAGTGCAGAATTTTCTATAGCCACAAGCATGGCTTTACAGCTATGGTTCTTTCAACAAACTGAGCTAAGGTGTATTTTAGGGAGAATCCTCCTTAGGACCTCTTTCTGTAGCTCGGATCTGAACTAGGCAAAGGTGAGGAGGTGTGGGTGAAAGGAAAACTTTTCTCTCTGAGGATTCACTTTGTCAGGATCTCACCGTTTCCTCAGAGTAGATATTTGCTGTGTGTTCTTGATGGTAACAGTACTCTGGATAAGTGGTTTTTGCACAGTATCTATGAAACTGGTTTGGTCAGTGCCCTGGGGTATCTTTGGTCCTCTTCAAGGCTGCCCAGCAGACCTGCGTCCAGGTCCTGGCGCTGTCATTTAACCCTAAGTGGGTGCCTAAGATTCTTCAGTAAAATAGATGTCATTAGTGTTCACAGGACCATTGTGAAGACAGGAGAGGTAGAGGCTTAAATGCAGAAAAATGAAGTAAGTAACAGGTACTCATTGTTTGTAAGTAATGGAATAATGGCTGAAGGAAAAAGTGAGTCTTCTGTGATCTCTCCCTCTCATAGTACAACTCCTGTGCTCTCTGTATCTGTGCTCCTAGTCTTCTCTCTATGCATATAAATGTACTCACACGCACTCATAGACACGTGCAGTCTTATAAGGGATCATACGTCTACATTTCCTACATTTTTTCTTTCGATTATTCTTCCATTATGATCGTTCATATAGATCTCATTCTTCTTACCGACTGTTGTCTTCCTTGCCTGGAGCTGCTATGGTTGGCTCAGGAAGCAACTGTAGGACATTTAGACTGTTTCTTTTTTTTTTCTCTTTCAAACGATGTGATGGTAAATAACCTTTACCCACATCTGTGTGGGTGTGCATGTACTTCTGTAGGATAATTTCTTAATAGTGGGATTCATGGGTCAAAAGTAATGTACATTTGACATTTTGATTATTCACAAATTCCTCAATAGGGGTTTGTAACCATGTTCCCTCACATTAATTCTGTAAGGAATTCTCAGCTCTTTAAACTCTTGATAATAATGCGTATTTAATCTTTGCTAATCTAATAGTTGATAAATGATGTTTTGCAGTTTTAATTAAAATTTTGAATACTTGAAGGTTTTATTTTTACCTTTTTTCTTGTTTATTTGTCTTATGTAAGTGCTTTTCTGTTGATTGCTTGTTCAAGTTCTTCCTCTGTATTTTCTTTCAGGTTAAGACTTTTGTTGACTGACACTCTTCACATTTTAAGGACATTAACCTTTTGTCATTTAGAATGCAGATGTGTTTCACATTTTTCATTTATCTCTTAATTGTGTTTTGCAGTACAAAACCTCTTTTATTTTTTAAGTGTGGAAACAGTCAACTTTTTCACGTGCGAGTTTCATGTCATACTCCAAATATTCTCCCTGTCTTTCAGATCAGAGACACACTCGAATGGCCACGGAACCATTGGTCTGCCTTGACCTCATAGTCCTTGGGGTGTGTGAGAAGACATTAGCTCTTTAAACAGAGAAAGTGGTAGAAAGAGAGGACTCAGGACCAGGAGTTCAAGGTCCTAAGTTTGAATCAGGCTGTGAGTCCTTGGGCTAGTAACTCAGCCCCTCTGAACTGCACTTCCTTCAGTTGCAGAAATAGTCATACCTAAGATGGAGTGTGTGTGTTAGTTGCTCAATCGTGTCCGACTCTAGCGACCCCATGGACCACAGCCCACCAGGCTCCTCCATCCATGGAATTTTCCAGGCAAGAATACTGGAGTGGGTAGGATTCAATTAAACACAACACGATAGCCCTGACATCCAGCGATGTTAGGCAAATCCTTCCTGCTTCACTTTTCTAACTGCTGTCCTGAGAAGGCCATGTGGAGAGTGAATTGCCCTGTCCTGGGTGACCTGGGTCCTTCCTGCCTCAGTGTTTGTAGTTCTGCTGGCAGGCTTCCTCTGCTGGGGTTTGCCCCTCGCCGTGCTCCTGTCCCACCCTCTGTGGGGGACTGACTGTAGCATCAGGCAGCTGCCCACTCGCCTGCCTCTGGGACACAGAGCATTTATAGCTCACGATGGGCTTGACAGGAGAGCTGGCAGATGGCGGTGGATCTGGAGGTCTGAGTTCAGAGCTCTTTGAGTCCTGCTTTTGTGCCAGGAGAAATCTTGTCTGTCCTTCCTTTGCACCTTCGGCCATGTTTGGGGCTTGATGGGGTGGCCACAGGCGTAAGCAGGATGAGGAGAGACCAGGGGAGTGGCAAGGGAGAGAGAGAGATTCAGAGTGACGCAGGAGAGACGGGGCAGAGAAGTCCAGGGAAGAGAGAGACGTACGCAAACGTGTGTCAGAGAAGTGGGGGGGTGGGGGGGGAGGACAGAGATTGAGAGATAGAGACAGAGAGAGGGGAAGGCTTAGCTGGGCAGAAAGCAGGAGACAGACACTGTTCTACAGAAATAGAGAAAAGAAGCAAAGGGGAGAGAGATAAGAACAGGGAGAAAGAGAGGAAGAGACAAAAAGGGAAATGCATAGAAAAGAAGTAGGTGAGACCCCAACAGAGGCATTCCCATCCAGGACAACAGTACTTAATCAAATAAATAATATTTCAATGTAGTGTTTTAAAAAACCCCAATTGGCACACTCCAGCCTTGACGTTTGCCACTTGTTCTTGTAAAGCAAGTTTTCCAGCAGGAATGGATGAGGGTGAGGCAAGGGCCGGTGGTACGAGTACAGGTCAGATTCTGCCTTTACATACAGGTTTTTGGATTCTTGATCATGAATGTTTTTGACATTCATTCGGATTTTTTCAAATATCGCATTAAGATAATATTATGATTGTTGTTCTTGTTGTTCAGTCACTAAGTCGTGTCTGACTCTTTGCCACCCCATGGACTGCAGCAGGCCAGGCTCCTCTGTCCTTCACTGTCTCTCAGAGTTTGCTCAGATTCATGTTCATCGAGTCAGTGATGCTATCTAACAGTGTCATGCTCTGCCACCCACTTCTCCTCCCGCCCCCAGTCTTTCCCAGCATCAGGGTCTTTTCCAGTGAGTCAGCTCTTCGCATCAGGTGGCCAAAGTATTGGAGCTTCAGCATTCATCCTTCCAGTGAATATTCAGGATTGATTTCCTTTAGGATTGATATGATGGCTGAGCTTTGTTTGTTTTTTTGGTACTTCCTTAAATTTGTGCCCTTCATGCTAGTCCCTGCCTTGAAAAAGGGAAATACACAGGGAGAAAGCGAGTGAGAGCCTGATATTTCCATCAGAGAGAGAAGAAGAGAGGAAGAAGAGAGAAATACAAGAGGTGATATTATAGGGGGAGCAATCACGAGATGCGAGAGAGAAAGAGGATCAAGAGTGTGATACAGGAGGGAGGGTGGGTGGATGGAGGCTGCCTTAGAGCAGTTGTAGAGACGAGCAGACAGAGCAAGCAAGATGGTGGAGAGAGGAGAGCAGACTGACCTAGGCAGAGGGAAGGGAAACAAACAAGAGACTCATGTCCAGTGAGAAAGGACAGAGACAGAGGGAGGGAAGGAGAGAGATCAAGAACCCGGGAGCGAGTGGGGAAAAGGCTCCTGGGGGCAGTGAGAAGAGGCTGAGGCTGATGGCAGCGCAAGGGATGGTCCTCCTGGAAAGCAAAGCCGGCCTGGCTGATTCCGCAGCGCCTCAGGCTTTACAGGAGATGCTGGGCTGGAGAGGTGGAGGCTGTGAGAGCAGCTGTCCCAGGGTGGCCATTACCTCCCCCTCCCCCAAGCCTAGACGCTGAGCTGATCTGCAGCCCCCCTTGGACAGGAACTAGGATGGAAGTGGGGGACACTCTCAGCTGGGGAGCAGGCTAGATTTCTGGCAGAAGAGACACCTCTCAATGCTTGTGTGTAATGCCTTCTTTTCCTTTTGGTGGAAAGTTTAGTGTACATCCATTTATTCTGTAAATCTTTGTGATGTGAGTATAATTCCCCAGGTCTGTTCCCTTATCATATATGTATGTCTCCAAAGGAATCTACTGACAGGTGGCTTATAAGTACTGCTGGGGTACCTATAAGCTGGGGAGGTTGGTACCACGGTTGTCCCCAGCTACAGGTGAGAAAACCAACCCCTGGAAGTCACTTGTCAATGTTCAAGCTGGTTTTAGAAAAGGCAGAGGAACCAGAGGTCAAATTGCCAACATCTGCTGGATCATGGAAAAAGCAAGAGAGTTCCAGAAAAATATCTATTTCTGCTTTATTGACTATGCCAAAGCCTTTGACTGTGTGGATCACAAGAAACTGTGGAAAATTCTGAAAGAGATGGGAATCCCAGACCACCTGACCTGCCACTTGAGAAATCTGTATGCAGGTCAGGAAGCAACAGTTAGAACTGGACATGGAACAACAGACTGGTTCCAAATAGGAAAAGGAGTACGTCAAGGCTGTATATTGTCACCCTGCTTATTTAACTTATATGCAGAGTACATCATGAGAAATGCTGGACTGGAAGAAACACAAGCTGGAATCAAGATTGCTGGGAGAAATATCAATAATCTCAGATATGCAGATGACACCACCCTTATGGCAGAAAGTGAAGAGGAGCTAAAAAGCCTCTTGTTGAAAGTGAAAGAGGAGAGTGAAAAAGTTGGCTTAAAGCTCAACATTCAGAAAACGAAGATCATGGCATCTGGCCCCATCACTTCATGGGAAATAGATGGGGAAACAGTAGAAACAGTGTCAGACTTTGTTGTTTTGGGCTCCAAAATCACTGCAGATGGTGACTGCAGCCATGAAATTAAAAGACGCTTACTCCTTGGAAGAAAAGTTATGACCAACCTAGATAGTATATTCAAAAGCAGAGACATTACTTTGCCAACTAAGGTCCATCTAGTCAAGGCTATGGTTTTTCCTGTGGTCATGTATGGATGTGAGAGTTGGACTGTGAAGAAGGCTGAGCGCCGAAGAATTGATGCTTTTGAACTGTGGTGTTAGAGAAGACTCTTGAGAGTCCCTTGGACTGCAAGGAGATCCAACCAGTCCATTCTGAGGGAGATCAGCCCTGGGATTTCTTTGGAAGGAAGGATGCTAAAGCTGAAGCTCCAGTACTTTGGCCACCTCATGCGAAGAGTTGACTCATTGGAAAAGACCCTGATGCTGGGAGGGATTGGGGGCAGGAGGAGAAGGGGACGACCAAAGATGAGAGGGCTGGACGGCGTCACCGACTCGATGGACGTGAGTCTGAGTGAACTCTGGGAGTTGGTGATGGACAGGGAGGCCTGGCGTGCTGCGACTCATGGGGTCACAAAGAGTCGGACACGACTGAGCGACTGAACTGAACTGAAGTCCAGTCGGAGAGGTCTGATTGCACAGTCGCACACCCAGCTCTTATTTCGTGCTGGACGTCTGTCAGGTTACACATGCGTGGTATGCCAAGGAGAGCAAGCTGGCGAGCACTGCAGTTCAGCAAGCTCGTGTTGCTGTCCATTCCCATCCCTAGGTCTCTCCTTGTCCCTGAATACCCTGTTTGGGATTTACAACATGCCTTTATTTGTTTCTTTGGCTGCGCCGGATCTTAGCTGTGGCTCATGGAGTCTTCTATCTTCATTGCAGGGTGTGGGCTCTAGTTCCCTGACCAGGGATTGAACTTGGGCCCCTGCATTGGGAGCGTGGAGTCTTAGTCACTGAATCACAGGGAAGTCTCCTTTGGGATCTTTTTGATTTGTGTCTTTGTTTTTCTGCAGACCTAATCTATAGAAAATTGGGTGTTTGTTTTTTTTTTAATTATAGCACCCATAAAATCATGCTTGGCCCTCCTTGATTTATTACTGCTTCAAAGAAAAGCAAGGGAATGGAAGTAACACTTTTGAGTACCTCCTGTGTTCTGCTGTTTGTTTGCCTACTGTGCTGCTGAGTCACATCAGTCGTGTTCGACTCTGTGCGACCCCATAGATGGCAGCCCACCAGCCTCCCCAGTCCCTGGGATTCTCCAGGCAAGAACACTGGAGTGGGTTGCCATTTTCTTCTCCAATGCATGAAAGTGAAAAGTGAAAGTGAAGTCGCTCAGTCGTGTCTGACCCTCAGCGACCCCATGGACTGCAGACTTCCAGGCTCCTCTGTTCATGGGATTTTCCAGGCAAGAGTACTGGAGTGGGGTGCCATTGTTTGCCTAAGAGATGGGAATTATCACTCTCCCTGGTGGCTCAGATGATAAAGCATCTGCCTGCAATCTAAGAGACCTGGGTTCAATCCTTGGGTTGGGAAGATCCCCTGGAGAAGGAAATGGCAATCCACTCCAGTATTCTTGCCTGGAGAATCCCATGGACAGAGGAGCCTGGCGGGCTACAGTCCACAGGGTTGCAAAGAGTCAGACATGACTGAGCAACTTCACCTTCACCTTCACCTTTGCAGATGCAGGAAGTGAGGCTAGGAGGGTTGGAGTAATTTGCAGTCCCTGAGAGGCAGGGCTGGGGTTTGAACTTAGTTCTATCAGATTTGGTAGTGTTGTCTTCCCTATACCTCTCTGTTTCCTGAGGCCCAAGCACTCCTGGTCTTTATGTACAAGTTCCAAGACCATGACCTTTATGGTCTTGGTGGTCGTGTTATAGTGGAAACAGCCAAGGAAAGGTTATGTAGGTTATAAAAGAGGAAAAATTCTGTGGTCATAGTGGAGACCCATCATTGTTCCTTTACTGAATAGGATACAGGTGACTGTCAAGGGATGTGTTCTGTAAAATCTTAGGTAGGACAAGGAAAGTACTCCTTTTCCTTTCAAAGATCTTAGGCCTTATAACTTATATGCAAATGTTTTAAAAGGCCTCTCTAGGCCCCTGCTTCCACATCCCTTGTACTGTTTGACATGCAGAGTGTCATATTCAAAAGCAAATTAGTCTGAAATGAATCCTCTTTTAGCCTTTTTATTTCCAAATCCAGATTTAGAATTTGGGTTCATTAATATGCACAAATGCTGCTTGGTTGAGCCTGTTTTAATTTCTCTGTGTGCTTTGTAAACAAGGATTACAAAGACGTTTGAATTTTCATGGCAGATTTTGGAGTAGTGTATACATTCAGGCCATTATCACATAATAAATAAATAACCCCCTGAAACTCAATGTTGATGATGCCATTCCCTGAATGCTGATTTTTTTATTCTCCTCCTGGTGTCCTGTGAATATGTGGCTTTGGCTTTAGAAGTCACTGGGGGTTCTGAATGAGGCTGAAAAAGTCCTGCTTTGCTCTTCGGTGTCCATTTGGTGGGCATATGCCAGCGTTAACACTGAGGGGAACGAAACCTCAGCTTGGCTCACGAGTCTGGACTTGGAAAAACACCTCATTTATTAAATCTTTCACTAAATGGTGACAGTTGTAGGCATTAGTTACTCATGGCGTCTGCCAAATGAGCTGGAAGTGTAGGCTTATCTTGTTCTGTGCAGATAACTGAGACTTGCAGGGGAAGGTTCCAGCCATCAGAGTGAGTGGCCAGGAGTCGGGACAGGGGAGTGCCAGGCAGAAACTGGGTCCTCAGAGAGAGTTCCTTTTCCAGGATGGAGAGAGACAAGATGCATTTTCCTGTGATGCAACATGGCATCAGGCTTTGATCATTCTCTTTGTACGGTTCTTGAGGGAAGGAAATGTGTTCAGTTGATAACAAAGAAGCAGTGATAACTAGTATATGTACTGAGCATTTTCTGTTAGAAAATGAGCTATTGCCTTATCTTTGTTATTTAATCCTCGCAACAGCCCTGAGATATTTGCTGTGTTACTATCCTGGTGTCACAGATAAGGAACACGAGTGCTTAAGGAACTCACCCAAGATCACAAAGCCGTGGAGAACTCAAACCCTGCCGACCGCCTGGAGCCCATTCTTCCAGCCCTCTCTCTCCCTGTGTTTATGTTGTGTCCCGGTGTCCAGGTGGAGCCGGATTCTGGAGTAAGTGGTGGGAGGTGGTGCTGGGTGAACAAATGAAGAACGAGTAAGAAAAGGCACTGGATCCCTTTCTCTTCTCCTGGCCATGCTTACCCTGTGATGCCTCACTGTGATGTCTCTCCTCAGAGGATCCGTAGGCTCCGGAGTTTAGGGCTCTGAGCAAGGTGGCCCTGGTCATACGTACTCCCAGGTATGGGTATCCGCACCTGCTTTCTGCATCATCTTAGCTCCTGCAACATCTGTTTAATTTCAGTCTTAGCCCACATGCAAGCAGACTAAGAGTCTAACTTACTCCCGCTTCCCTCTATCTCTAGCGTGTGGCGTAGCTCCTGGGCACGTAGGAGGTGGCAGATTGTAATTTTCCTTGTGCTGGGTGGTTTGAGGGCTGCTTGTTGGGAATCAAATGCATTAGTGGTGGCAGAAATCATTTCAAAGCACTCCATGCTTTAGGGGAGAATTGTCAGTCCCACACGTCACTCTCTTAGGTGTACCGCACTGCTGTAACCCAGCACATGCATTCTCAACAGGGCTGATCGTCCCTCCAGGGCTCTGAAATGTGGTATTTGGGAGTGAAAAGTTCGTATTCTTTTTATTTAAAAGGCGCAGATATACATACAGTTGTTTGTTATTGTTTAGTCACTAAGTTGTGTCTAAATCTTTGTGACCCCAAGGACTGGGGCACGCCAGGCTCCTCTGTCTATGGGATTTCCCAGGCAAGAACACTGGAGTGGGTTGCCATTTCCTCCTCCAGGGGCTCTTCCCAACCCAGGGATCGCACTTGTGTCTCCTACACTGGCAGGCGGATTCTTCACCACGCCATTAGGGAATCCCATCCATACAGTACATAACCACGTGGGTGGTATATCTGTGTTTTTAAAGTGTTGTGGGACTGATTAGGGAAACAAACTTCAAATTTCAAGGTGAAATGGCAAACCACTCCAGTATTCTTGCTTGGAGAATCTCAGGGACTGAGGAGCCTGGTGGGCTGCAGTCTATGGGGTCACAAAGAGTCAGACACGACTGAGTGACTTTACATTACATTACTTAGTGAGTACAGTCATGCAAAAGAGTTTGAGAAGCTCTGTTTTACAGGCAGAACCTGAGACAGGAGTTCATGGGAAAGTGATTTATGAATGAATGTCCCCTCAGGAAAGGAATGATGGGAAACAGGTTGGAGCAGCAAAGAAAGTTAAGCAAGGAGGTGTTCTTAGCTGGAGGTCAGCCTCAGCCTGATCTTACAGGGAGCCTTGGAGCATGAACTGTACCACAGAGTTGGTTCCACCTGGAGGAAGGTGGCCTTTTATATCCCATGCCAGGTGAGTGGATGATGGAGGCATCTCTCAGCTACCCCTGCCTCCAAGGCAGCAGCTGTGGGCCTTTAGCAGCCAACCCATAGAAACTGGGGGTGGAGTATCCCAACCCTGTAAAGGAGATCTGGGCAAATGCCACCAGCATCCTCTCCACTAGCAGTCCCCAACTTTTCTGGCACCAGGGACTGGTTTTGTGGAAGATGATTTTTTCTGTGGACCCACCCCACTCCAGTACTCTTGCCTGGAAAATCCCATGGATGGAGGAGCCTGGTAGGCTGCAGTCCATGGGGTCGCTAGGAGTCAGACACAACTGAATGACTTCACTTTCACTTTCCACTTTCATGCATTGGAGAAGGAAATGGCAACCCACTCCACTGTTCTTGCCTGGAGAATCCCGGGGACGAGGGAGCCTGGTGGGCTGCCGTCTATGGGGTCGCACAGAGTCGGGCACAATTGAAGCGACTTAGCAGCAGCAGAGTGTGGGGGAGATGGTTTTGGGGGTGATTCAAGCGCATTACGTTTATTGTGTACATTATTTCTATTATTATTACATCAGCTCCACCTCAGGTCATCAGGCATCAGATCCTGGAGGTTGGGAACCCCTGCTCTGCAGTACAAAACCTTCCTTCCATGGCACTGGAGAAGTCCTCTGATTTTTTTTTTTTCAATTGTGGTAAAATATACTTAAATGAGGGGCTTCCCTGATGGCTCAGAAGATAAAGAATCTGCCTGCAATGCCAGAGACTTAGATTTGATCCTGGGTCAGAAAGATCCCCTGGAGAAGGGAATGGCTACCCACTCCAGTATTCTTGCCTGGAGATTTCCACGGACAGAGGAGCCTGGCAGGTTACAGCCCATGGGGTTGCAAAGAGTTGGACATGACTTAGCAACTAACACATACTTAAATGAACAGAAATTTTACCGTTTTAACCATTAAGTGCACAATTCTGTGGCATTAAAGGCACATTCCTGTTACTGTGCAACCATTCCCTCTCCATCTCTAGGACGTTTCTCATCATCTCAGACTGAAACTCTGTCCATCAAACCATTCCTTATTCCTCCCTCTTCCAAGCCCCTGGCCACCATCATCCTGCTGTCCATCTCCATGAATTTGACTCCTCCAGGTAACTCATAAGAATGGAATCGTGCAGTATTTGTCCCGCTATATCTGGCTTATCTCACTTAGCACAGTATCTTTAAAGTTTGTTCATGTCTTACCATGTATCAGGATCTCCTCCCTTTTTGGGACTGAGTGCTATTCCTTTGTGTGTGTATGCCACATTTTGCTTATCCATCAATGGACAGATGCTTAGGTTGGTTCTGTCTTTTGGCTGTTGTGAATAATGCTGCTGTGTACATGAACGTACAAGCATCTGTTTGCCTTCTCTAATTTGATGCTCAGATGCGTTGTTATCTTGTTGGGAAGCAGGTGTGGGGTGGGGTGGAGTATTGTTACAATGGGAGGTTCTGGTTCATCATTGCATCCACACCCTAGGCGTAAGTCTCCAGCTGTCATTGGTATCTTTGGCTGGGGAACATGATGACTTTGACAGAGGTGGAAGGGATCGTGTATTTGGACAGGAAAGAGTCCTATTTTGGGGAATTAGCATTTTGGAAGTATTTATAGAAATTCAGTTGAGTTTTTCCTTCCATTTTGTAAACAATTATAAGAGGAGAAAATTAAATTTGGTAAGGTTTTAGGAACATTCTTTCTTTGTGTTCAGCATATAGGACAGATTCTGGCCATTTATTGTCTGAAGTATTTTCTTAGGATGCTGGCTTGACTTTCTGGTCCTTGTTGTTCTGCAGTGCCTTCTTGATGTTTATAGGGTATAGGCCTAACATAGTTAGGCCTCGCAAAAGCACTTGCATGAGTGAATGAATGAATGAATAAGCAAATGAATGAGTCCTGGAGGATGTGGAAGGTGGCTTTGCCTTGGACTTGAGCCTGCAGCACACTCATTGCTTTCAGAATAAGCAGAGGGCATCTGCCTGGGGAATAAGTAGAGGGTGGTCCGGGCTTTCCCTGTTCCCCAGGCCAGGGGAGAGGGCAGCCTCCAGCTCTCAGGACAGCTGCCTTGCTTCTTGTCTGTATCCTCACACAACCTGAGGACACTGGAAAAGAGATGCTTACCTGTTGCCTCCCTCTCAGGGGACTTGTGAAGCCAAATGGAATGAGATCTTCTCAGCTCTTTAATCTCTTAAGAAGAAAGGAATTTTATGAGGATAATAATATGCTGTCCTTGGTACGTGAAAAACCTGCTCAGTGCTCATGGTTAGTGGGGGCATTAATTTTGAAGAGTTTTTTTTTTTTTTTCTCCCTTGCAAGCGGTGACTTACACAACTCTGTGTTCCTAGCTGATGCCAGACATTTGAAAATAGAGTTTGATGAGGATGGTGATTGTTGATAATAGTGCTGCCCGCTGATACACATTGAGTGCTGCTGAGTTTGAGTCTGGGCTTCCCTGATAGCTCAGTTGGTAAAGAATCTGCCTGTAGTGCAGGAGACTCTGGTTTGATTCCTGGGTTGGGAAGATCCCTTGGAGAAGGGATAGGCTACCCACTCCAGTATAGTCCATGGGGTCACAAAGAGTCAGACATGACCGAGTGACTTTCACTGTTCAATTTCCAGTTTGAGTCTGTGCTAAATGCTTTACCTGCATTATCTCACTTAGCCCTCAGGACACTGTGTGGTCAATGCTATGGTTACACCAGCTGTATTAGTGGGGAAACAGGTCCAAAGAAGTTAAGTGTCTTGCTCAAGGTCACTTGGCTGGTAAGGCGCAGAGCTTTACGTGTACACATGGTTGCAACCAGGCTCAGGATAAGAATACCCTCATGTAGATGTAAACTGAGCTGTAACCAATTGTACAAGAAGGGAGTAGATTTTCAATGACTTATGATGAAGAAAGACCTTTAGGAAAGGCTGGCATTTGAATCAGCCTTGAAAGACTAAAGGATTTTAGGGGATGGAAAGATAGAGAAGGGCCTGCCTTCATGGGTATTGAGGTTCCGGGGTTATTGAGGATTCAGGTGTGGCTGGATATCAGATTTATTAGGATGGATGGCATGGCACAGTGGGTAGTATGAGGACAGTGAGTGCAGAAAGGGAGGTTGGGGTTTAATGATGGGAGGCTGGAATGCTGTGTGTGTGCCTCTCCTTGTGAGCACAGACACTTAGGAAATGTTGGCTGACATGAGGAGGGAAGCTTGTGGACATAAAGCAGTGACTAGCCATGAACAAGATGGATCAACTCCCTTCACTCATCCCTGCAGTGGACATGAGTTTGAGTAAGCTCCGGGAGTTGGTGATGGACAGGGAAGCCTGGTGTGCTGCAGTCCATGGCGTCGCAAAGATTTGGACACGACTGAGTGACTGGACTGAACTGACTCTTGTTTACAAGGGCAGCATATCAAGAAGCAATTCAAAGGTGATCAGACTTGTATTAGTGGCCTTTGGAATGTAAAAGGCCCCAGAAACCCAGGATTGATGAGACATGGAGTTTTCATCAGAGGGATGGGAGAGCTCCATGGCTGCCTGCAGAAACGAGAAGTTTGAGCTGGGGTTTTTGGGGACGATCTCATTTGACAGGTAAACGAACACTGGTATTCTACGTGGTGGCACAGGGCACTGTGTATTTATTTCTGAGGGCTGCCCTGACAGTGTACCTCAGCTCAGTTGCTCAGTCGTGTCCGACTCTCTGCGACCCCAGGGACTGCAGCACACCAGGCCTCCCTGCCCATTACCGACTCCCAGAGCTTGCTCAGACTCACGTCCGTAGAGTTGGTGATGCCATCCAGCATCTCGTCCTCCGTTGTCCCTTCTCCTCCTGCCCTCAATCTTTCCCAGCATCAGGATCTTTTCCAGTGAGTCAGTTCTTCACATCAGGTGGCCAAAGTACTGGAGCTTCAGCTTCAGCATCAGTCGTTCCAAAGAAATCCCAGGGCCGATCTCCTTCAGAATGGACTAGTCGGATCTCCTTGCAGTCCAAGGGACTCTCAAGAGTCTTCTCTAACACCACAGTTCAAAAGCATCAATTCTTTGGTGCTCAGCCTTCTTTACAGTCCAACTTTAGTTTCTCCTTAAGCGACTGAAGTGTTTTCTCTCACAGTTCTGAAGATCATGCCTGAGATCAAGTTGCTGGCAGAGCAGATTTCTTTTGCGAGCCCTCAAGGAGATTGTTTTATGAATTCTCTCAGCTTCTGGTGGTTGCCGACAGTTCTTGGCAATCTTTGACATTCATCTGCCTTTTAAACACGTAGCTCCAAACTGTACCTCCATTGTCACATATCCACCTTCTCTGTGTCTGTCTTTGTCTCCATGTTCTCTTCCTACAAGGCCACCAGTCATTAGATGAGGGGCCACCCTCATGCACTGTGACTTCATCCTAACCAGTTACATCTGCAAAGACTCTGTTTCCAAATGAGGTCACATTCTGAGGTTTGGTGGACACTATTTAACCCAGTCCATACTGTGAGCAGAAGGCAGAGTAGGAAGTGCAAGGTGGGTTGAGTGATTTGTTCAACAGGAGGAATCAGCAAGCTGAATGTGAGACAGGAGATGCTGATGGAAAGTGTCCTTGGGACCCAGGTACCTTAGGTCTGAATGTCTTACCTAATGGTCAGTCCCACGCTGCTGGGAGTTGCGAGTCAGCCAGTTTTGGCAGGGAGTGACTTGGGGGTGGAAGATGAGCTGATGAGATGGGTATAACTGATGGCAGAGAGCCCAGGTGGTCAAGGTGGTAAGAGTTCATGGCTCCGTCACTGTGGTCTGTAGGTTAGGGGCAGTGGGACTGGGCAGGAAGTGGGGACATTTTTGAAAGAAGACACAGCAGGCCTTGGTGGAGATGGGATGTGGCAAGGAGTGAAGAGGAGCTTTGGAACCTGGGTGACCAAGATACTGAGAAAAGGAAGTGCCCATTTTGTGGGGAAGATGATGCTTTTGGTCCTGGATGTGTTGCGTGGCACCACCTCTGGGAGGCAGATGGGAGATGGGAATCAGCAGCCGGAGATGTGGTCTGCAGCTGGGAGATGCTCTTCTTCTTTGCTCTCCTTAAGAGCAAACCTGGAGTAAAGGGGCCTGAGGCATGAGGAGCCCCGGCACCCTGAAGGGTCAGGTGATCAGACTTTACATGAATGGAGATGCAGTCACAAATGCCCAGTGAATGTGACGAGCCAAACGTGCACAAGAGGTAAAGATGGTGGGACGATCTTTCAAAAATATAAACCTGAGTGTGTCTCTCTCTTGCCTACCCTCCAGGGGATGGTCCCATTTACACCTACCCTCCAGGGGATGGTCTCAAGGTTACATCTACCTCTTTAGCTTGTACGTGAGATCCCTTGAGGCCCGGGGGGCATCTTACGCCATTCTCCCGTCTCCTCCTCAGTGCAGCCTCTCTGGACCTTGTACAATTGGAAGAACGCATGGTGCCCCTGCCCCCTTACTCTGCCATTCTGCTTCTGCCGCCCCCTTTTACCCCCTCCTCTTTCCTGTCCTTCAACACCCCAGCTGAGCATCTCCTAGCCTGTAACACTCTAGCTAAACACGGCTCTTGACAGACCAGCCCTGCAGTAACCTGAGGGCTCCCCAAGGACAAGGGCTGCCTCCTGGGTGCCTCTGTGTCTCCAGCTGCTCTTGCAAGGCTGGGCACGTGGCATGCAAATGTCAGTGGGTTAGTGGCCAGTGAGTGGATGGGTAAAGAGACAAAACACCATCTGTGTTTAGTCTTTTCCTTGTGACAGCTCTTCTTTAACTCTGCCCCTTTGAAGAACCACTGGCTGGAGCTACAGGGCATGAAAACATTCAGGGACCTTGTGGCCTGTGTGCCTTCTCTCTGGCCGCTTGTTCTGACTTGTCATTAGCTGTCAAGCTATCAGGGTCATTAGCTTAGTCACAAGATGCTCGTGGATCACCTGGCAGGTGTCTGAGTGACGGGAGTAGCTTCCTGTTCCTTCTGACCATCACGGACACAGGAAATGAGTGAGGCGGGGTGACGCGTGTGGCCCAGAGAGACATCCGCCTTTGCCTCTTTGTTTGAACAGGGCCAGATGCTGACCCCCTGATCTCATAGACTGTAAGGCCATCTCTCTTATCTTTAAGAAAAGTAATTCCTTAAGTCTTAAGAATGTGACAAAGCTGTCACTGCAGCTTCTGCCTAAGGAACTATAATCGACTAATGTTTATTGAGTAGTTATGTGCCATGTGGGCTGGGCTAAGTCAGCATTTTTACTTGGATTATTGTATTTCATACTTGTAGCAGGTTCTATTTCTTCACCCATTTTACAGTTAAGGAAAGCCAGGCATAGAGAGGTTATAACATGGCCAAGGTCACACAGCTGCTAAGCACAGATAAATCCCAAAGTATCAACGACTCTAATACTTTCTTGAGCCTAAAGTCTTAGAACTTTGTAAATTGGGTTGAGTAATGATTCTTCCTGTATTTTAAACAGAACATTTGATCCTGGAGCTTCCCTGGTGGCTCAGAAGATAAAGTATCTGCCTGCAATGAGGGTGACCCAGGTTTGAGACCTGGGTCGGGAAGATCCCCTGGAAAAGGAAATGGCAACCCACTCCAGTTCTCTTGCCTGGAAAATTCCATGGACAGAGGAGCCTTGTAGGCTACTGTGCATGGGGTCACAAAGAGTTGGACATGACTGAGCGACTTCACTTCACTTCACTTTGATCCTGGTGTTAGAGTTACTAGACAATGTGCTGTGATGACAAAGTGAGAGGCACTTAGAATAGGAAATATTCGGTTGGTGTGTTTGGGTGGTAAGTAGTTTTAAATGTCTGCAGAGTTCTGCCCAAATATTTACCCTACCTGGTTCAAATTGAGCAATTCTGTTGGATTCAGTTGGATCAGCAAAACTCCATGATGAAAAATATTATGTTTCTAGATCTTTATCAGAATCATAACGTTTGGTATAGTGGCTTTAATTTACATATCAAAGTCATTGAAAATGAAGTGATAAATAACTCATGAAGGCAAAAATGTCTAAAGATAGAAGAATAATAAGATCTGATGCTGCATATATTTAAAGTCCAGAAGCCAATATTTCCATTCTGAGAACTGATAAAATTAAATATGTGTTTCCATTTCCAAGTAAGAAAAATCATAATCCCCCCCATACTTTTTTCTTTTTGAGATGATGTTGTTCCCATTGTGTGAAGTTGCTCAGTCGTGTCCGACTCTTTGCAACCCCAAGGACTGTAGCCTACCAGGCTCCTCCCTCCGTGGGATTCTCCAGGCAAGAGTACTGGAGTGGGTTGCCATTTCCTTCTCCAGGGGATCTTCCCGACCCAGGGATCGGACCCAGGGATCGAACCTGCGTCTCCCGCATTCCAGGCAGAAGCTTTAACCTCTGAGCCACCAGGGAAGCCCCACTGTTCCCATTGGAACCCTTCAAATTACCATGGAAGGAGCAAAAGTGCTTGGCTAAAAGACAGCTTTCACGTTTCCTCTGCCGGATGCTTGTTTTTCTACTTATGTGATGGATACTTTATTTTCCACTTAAGTGATGCTGTTTCGGGTCTTGCTTCACTTTTAGATTGACGGCATAATCTCATGAGGTGTAATCTGCTCTATTTCTGAACTTCTTTTGACGCTGCTCCTGATGTTAGATTCCTGCAATGGCTATGACTGTTCCTGAGCAAGATTCATCTGGGTTCCGTTCATGCTGATATACAAAAGCTTTGTCCCCCTGACTTAGAATAAAATACTATTTTTACAGGCTCCTAGGAGCTTCACACTTACTGTGGTCTATAGATTTCTGGGCAGACTCTAAATTGCTGAACCACACCTTACCTCACAGCTTTTTTCTTAAGATAAGTTTTAATCAGCTTATCATCAATGTCTGCTTATGTACCAAAGTGCTAGACTTCTCAGCAAGGGTGAGTCTGTCTTCCTGGGGCCTATCTTGAGGGGTGCTGATGGGCTACTGAAAGTCAGTGACCTCCTGAAACAAAAATAATTTGATTTAGTTCTTTTTGAAAGATGTGAACAGATGATTTTGCTCCTCTAATTTTATTTAATGGGAGGAAACCACAACACTTCAGTAAATGCTTCTCATATATTTTCATATTGTGGCCAACAAAGAAAAAATTAAAATGTAGCCCTGGGGAGAATAAGGGTGAGAAGAATGTCAAGTTCAAAGGGAAGTGGAGGGAAGCTGAGCATGAAACAGACAAGCAAAGAGAGATGTAGACGAGAAACCAGAGCCCAGTGAAGGGGTATTCCGAGCAGACAGTTAAAGGGGAGGAGGGCGAACAGAGGCAGAACTGAGAATTTCAGGATGTGGTGTGTTTCTGTAGATTTTGAGGTAAAAGAATCCATGTTAATGATTTTTTTCCTTGGGTTTTGGGAATCAGAATAAATTATTTGATGCTGTTACCATGCTTTGCATGCTGATAGAATCTCACACAAGTTTAAACTGGAGCAATCTTCCTTGATTGGGTGTGGCTGTCTTTTCAAATGTGTTTGAAAATAAAAGTTTTTCTTTCTTTTTGGTGGTGGTTGCTGTTTTCAGTTGTTCATTTTTGAACAGGTATTATGTGTACAAATATATCATGATTCCAGTACAAAACTGGAAAAGGTACAGAAGGACTTAGAGTGAAAAGAAAATCTCCCCCTCTTCCTAGCTGCCAGGGCACGAGATGCTGGGTGGTGTCCCTCAGCCCTCCCCCTGCGCCCCCCAGCAGGACTGAGACTTTCCTTCTCACATGAAACCTGAAGATTATACTCTGGGAGGAACCAACTGTTTTTAAAACAGTTTTTAAAAGGTGATGTTTGCTTTTCATTTCTGATTTTTAAAAATTGTACCCTGTTGCTTAATGTCAAAAATTAGAAAGTATGTAAAATTAGAAAATGTGGGAAATATATGGAAGAAAACAAAGCCATGACTCAAATTTGGGGCTATTTCTTCTGTTTTACCTTGGAACTGTATGCTCTGTTTCTCTACATTTAGGGTCCAACTCTGTATTCTTTCTTATTCTCTTTTAAAAACTGACCACAGTAACATATACTTTATAATCGACTACCCCATTTCATATTATTTCAATGTTTCCCTCTTATTGGGCATATGGGTTGTTTCCAGTTTTTGCTGTTAGAAGAATGTTGCAGTGAGAATCTTTGTTTCTCTGATTATTTCCTTAGGATTGAGTCCCAGAAATAGAAAAAGAGAATCAAAAACATTTCTTTTAAACTTGTTTAAAGTTCCTGATGGCACTGTTCAAAACTGTGTTCATGTTCATTTATTCACTTAAGAGCATTTGAATGCTCTCAGCATACCAGCTTCTGAGCTAGAAGAAGCTAGCTATTCACTGAAGAGTGAAATAGACATAGGGTCTGCTTTCTGGAACATGCATTCCAATGGAGGAGACAGATAGCAAATAAGTAAACCATTAATTAATTTTAAAAATGACAGTTTCTTTTTTTTTTTTTAATTGTATTAAGTGTAATGAAGGAGACAGGCAGAGAGTTGTAATAATACCTGATAATAAGAGGGCAAGTTAGTGGATGCTACTCGGAGGAAATACTGTTTAAGCTGAGACTTGAAGGATGACAAAACCTGCTCTGAAAAGGAGGAGAAAGGAATGTTCTAGGTAATGGAAAACATCACGTGCCAAGGCTCTGAGGTGGGACAGAGCTTGGAAAGTCCTGGGAATGACTAGAAGGCTCATGAAGCAGAACACAGGATGAAAAGGAAAGACGGAATGAGGTGGAGAATGGGTAGTGGTCTGTGACCATCATGCTGGGCTTTGTGGCCATTATTGTTGAGAGTCTGCATTTTTGTGGTGAGAGCACTGAAAAGCCAGTGGAGGGGGAGCCTGGATTTAAGGCCCATTTTTAAAAAGGGCCCTCCAGCTGCTGCGTGAATGGAGACTTAGGAGGATGACGGTATCTAAAGGAGCAATGACTAGGTACCTGGACAGCCACCTCTGTGTTTGAGTGTTGTCTGAGGACTCCGGGACTAAAGCTTGCAGAGGCTCCTAGGCAGCCTTGGACCTCACTTTCAGGAAGCTTCTAGTGATATTTATATCCTTAAACCTGTGTGTGTGTGTGTTTTACATACAGGACTGAAGCCTCACATAAATTATTCCATTATCATAATTTAAAATGTATTAGGGTTTCTGTCACTGCTATACATCTTAGCTTTGCATCTGAAATGCTGCAAAATAAATGAAATATTTAAAAATTACGTTTCATTCTGCTATGGATACAATAAAAATAATAGATGCCTAATAAATGAGCATATAATAGGCCGAGCAATGTTATTTGACATTATTATGTCATTCTTCTGTTAATGGACAGTGAGGTGTTTTCAGTGTTGCAGATAATGCTGTGATGAAGATCTTCATACGTTTTTGTCCATTTCCTGTGGGTATATTCTGTTTGAAAGTATGCCTTTAAAAGAATTATTTACCAAATTAAATGCCAGCACAGTTGTGTCCTAGTTTACACTCCCACCGTTGGTGTATGATGTCCATTTGCTGACATCCTTGTCAACCCAGGTTATCAACTTGTCCTTTCCATGTTTTCCTGTCTGTTACAGGTGAGCGTGTCATTTGACATTTCTTTTGAGTATTTGTTGAGATCATCTTGTAGGAAGCTACTTTGTTTCATTTTCTAGAACAGAATTTTGAACGTAGTGTGCAAAGAATAGTAAATACTCATTTAATGCTTGTTGGTTTAAGCAAATGGAAGTATAGACCTATTTTTTTCTCTATCTGCTTTTTTTTGTTTGTGTGAAATGGCTAATATCCTTCATCCATTGTTTGCTGGAGTGCTTGTCTTTTTCTTGGTAAGTTTTATTAGCTCTTTATACATTAGAGATAATAACCCCTTGTCAGAAGCTTCACATATATTTTCTAAGTCATTTCTCTTTAAACCTTGTCTGTAATTTTAGTGATTTTTGCAATAGAGATTAAAAAAAAAACTTTCAGAAAGTATTTCAACCATTGCCTGATGGTTTCTGGCTGGAAATCATATTCAGAAAAGCCTTCCCTAGCCTAAAGTTATTATTTTTTAAATGTAAATTCACCCATAATTTTCTTTTCTGTTAATAGATTTAGTAACAAACTATTATCATACCCCTGAAATGAACTCTACTTCTGTGTTGTGTGTTATTAACATTTATTTAAGAAAACTGGATTCTTTTTGTTAGAAATTTTATTTTAGAATTTTGAATCTATATAGATAATCTGTAGATTTTTTTGTATATTATCTTAAGGAATTGTAATGGCTTTCTAAACATATCTCTGAGAATTGTGATCTCTTTTTCTCTAGGTCTAAAATTATGATGCTCAAGCTTTAACTTGTTCACGAGTCACCTGCAGAGCTGGTTAAAATGTGAATTTAGCATATTTGGGGGCAGCTGTTCCACTAAGCTCCCAGGTGGTGCTATAAAAATTCATTGACCTGTACTCTTAATATTTGTATATCACTACATACATTATGCTTCAGAAATAGTATACTTACAGAACAATAATAAAGAACATTTGGAAATATTTAATGTGCATCCAGAGTTGTGCTGAGTGCTTTCATTTAAGCCTCTAACCTACTTTAGAGAGTAGGAGGTTCTATAATTACTTAATTATAATTACTCAAAGTTAGTCTGCACTTTGAGTAGCAAGACCCTAAGGGATTTAAAATACCAGTGCTTGGATCCTGTGCTCTTTTGAGAGCATATATGTGTATATTATATGCTATTATATATATTTAATTTTATTCAAGTTCTCAAGTGTGTTGACAGATGAATAAGTCTTTGAATTTTTTTTCCTGTAACTGTTACCTCCTCATTCTATTTTTTCTCAAGTTTATTTTTAACTGGACTGTTTCATGGTTTATCCAATTTATTGTCTTTTTCTCTAAAGCCAGCTCTTGGATTTATTTATTAACTTTGGTGTTTTACTATTTTTAAAAATGTTGATTTCTACTTTTATCTTTATTTCACTCAATTTTTTATTTTCTAGCTTCTTGAGTTGATTTTCTTAAATAGTGATTATTTCTTGCTCAGTTATTAAAGTACTTAAAAGGCTGTGAAATTTACTTGTAGAGCACTGGCCACTTTCCATGTATTTTGAGAAGAGTTGGTTTCATTATTGCTCTTCTCTAAAATTTTGTAATTGCTATTTTGGTTTTATTTTTGACCCAAGAATTATTTCCAAGTGGTTGGCATAGTTACTTTCTTCTACTTTTGAAATTAATTTCTAGTTTATTATAGTCTGAGTAGAGAATATAATCTGTATTATTAACTTCTGTTGGGGCATTTAATAGGATTTTCTTGGTTGTTTAATATTGGATTTTTGTAACTATTTAGCAGGCATTCGGAAAGGAACTAAAATATTTGTAGTATACAAAGTATGAATAAAGCTTTTACATTGACTTTAATAATATTAATCAAATCCTCCACTTTCATGCTTATTATCTTCCTGAATTAGCTACTGCTCTTACTTTCTTTCATCTTCAACAGTTTTTAAAAATAATGTTTGATGGTGTGTTATTCAGACCATGGATATTTAGACAGTTATAGTCAGTGCCCTTTATTCATAGGTTTTGCACCTGCAGATTCAACCAACTATGGATTGAAAATATTAAAAAAACAATTGCAGAAAGTTACAAAGTTAAGACTTTAATTTCCCAAGGGCCAGCATCTATTTCCATAGCATTTATTAGATGCTGTAAGTAATACAGAGATGATTTAAAGTCTACAGGATGTACAGATATGTGGTTTTGTATGAGCCTTGAACATCTTTTGGGATTTTGGTATCCTGGGAGTACTACATCCATCAATAAATCTGAAAGTTAGCATGGATTGTGCCATTTGACAATTTTAAAAAATGATTTTTTAAAAAAGATATTTTTGATGTGGATCATTTTTTTAAAGTCTTTATTGAATTTGTTACAATATTGTTTCTGTTTTATGGTTTGGTTTTTTTCACCCCAAGGCATGTGGTATCTTAGCTCCCCTACCAGGGATTGAACCTGTACCCCTCTGCATTGGAAGGTGAAGTCTTAACCAAGGACCACCAAGGAAGTCCCCCCAAATAAATTTTTGATAAAACTGAATACTTTTCTCTTTGATGAATTCAACCCAGTTGTCTGTAAATAGGTTAATCTCTGCTTTCACTTTCTTTGAATTTGTTGCTGGTATATTTTTGCCTTTATTTATTTTTATATTTTTGTCTGGTATATTTTCTTTGAGTTACAGCTTTAGTCTTCTTCCTGACAAACGTCATATACTTGTTTTTATTGATTTTGGATTTATTTTTGAGACTCTCTTACTGCTAAGTTCATCCTTTTTGTGCTATTAGTTTTAATTGATATCTTTGCCTTTAAATCTCTTTTCTGTTTGTTATAATATTCATCTTTGCTACATCTTTGCTATACTTTAATTTTAAACTACTGCTTATTTTTTTGTATTTTAAGAATAATGAAGTTATAGACTTAATATGTTATAGCTTCATTTACCATGATTATTTAGACTTAAATCTAGTTTTGAATTTTATCAAGAATTTAACGTACATTCACATCATTGCTCACTTATCCTTGAGCTCTGCAGTTTGATTGAGCTTTTGGTAGTTTTGAGCATGTACTTGAGTTGTTCTTTTCCTCCATGGTGCATTAGTATGAGCCTTCTTGAGTCCTTATGGTTTTGACAATATCATGATTTTCATCTTCGTTTCTGCATTTTCTTTGCCTTTCCTCTCTCCTTCCCATTTCTACATGATCATCCTTTTCCCTTTTGCTTTTCCACCCTTTTCTTCCTTTATACATGAGTAACTGATTGGCTGGGTGTAAAACACCTTCTTCCTTGTATCTCTGTGGACATTGCTCCATTGTCCCTTGAAATCTAGGATGCTAAGGAAAAGCCTTCCTCTCTTTTCCTTTGTATGTCACTGGCTGGCCTGCATGCTTGTGCAGTTCTGTCTTCATCCTTGATATGGTGGGATTTCACTAAGATATTTCTCCATGCTGGTCATATTTCAGTAATTTTTTACGAACACCTATGAGTCCTGTCAGTAGGCAGGTTTTCTTTTAAGACATGAACTTTTTCTTGTCATATCACTGAAAACAATTTCCATTTCTCCAATTCTATTTTGGGCCTACCCATCTAGATCCCTGCTGTTTTTCTTTCATAGCAACCATGTTCTCCCTGATTGGTTTTATCAGTTTACGATGTACTTCTATAGTGTGCATCCTTAATATCAAGCTGTGCTTTTTCTCGTTGGCTTGGTTCATTATGTTGCCTTTAATGCTGTGGTGGACTTGTTTTCTTTGCTTTATCATTTCACTTTCTTACAATTTCGTTTATTAGATTCAGATTTATTGTTTTCAGATTTTTTTTCAGTTTATTTAAAAGTTCAAACCATTTCTCACAATGTTTTTTTTTTTTTTGGTCCATTTCCTGAAGTAAATCTTCATAAGAAATATACTCTTAGAGATGCGTGTGTGTGTGTGTGTGTGCGCGCGCGCGCGCGCGTGTGCTTAGTCACTCAGTCGTGTCCAATGTCTTGTGACCCCATGGTCACAAGACTGTAGCCCACATGGACTGTAGCCCACCAGTCTCTTCTGTCCATGGAATTCTCTGCAAGAATACTGGAGTGGGTTGCCATTTCCTCCTCCAGATGATTTTCCTGACCCAGGGGATCGAATCCTGGTCTTCTGCTTTGCAGGCAGATTCTTTACCATCTGAACCTCTAGAGAAGCCCTTAGACATACATCCTTATAATTTACTTAAAAGTTGTATTTACTTCTTTTTGTTAGTTGAAGAAGCGTTGCCTGTGTCTCTTCTCCACATTTTACTGCCTTTTAAACCCATTTTGAGTCAGTATTTTCAAGTCTCCTTCTTACCCCCAAATAGTCTGATTTTGATTTTCCATTGATATCCAAATCGTTTTCCTAGGTACCACCAAATTCTCCTGTAGAATCAGGGAGAAGGGCTGTGTCCGAGGTTTATGTTCTGTTTTGAGTTGTTTAGCTCTTTGTAAGACTGAACAAGTAGAAGGAGGTGTGTCTGTGGTTTCTTGCGACTCAGGAGTTTTGCCTTTGCAGACTTTTAAAAATATTTTTTCCCTCTCTCATCTTCTCAAGTATTTCATCAGGCCTCAGAGTCACTGATTTGAGGTCCTATCCTGGCTCACTGGGATGAGAGCCCAAATTGCTCCTCATCCCTCACCTCCAAATTTACCTATACTGTTAAGTAATTTCCGTAAAAAACAAACAAACAAACCTACTGAACTATTTATGTCTTCTGTTAGATATGAGCTTGGAAGCATTTTTATTCCCCAGCTCCCTACTACAATTTGCTCTAGTTTTACGAATGAGAATTTCAATTACAAAAACAATGCATTTTCATTATATACATCTCTGAAAGTCTTTAAAGAGGCCCAGAGAGGGAAACAAAAACTCCTTATAACCCACCGTATGGAAATATCCAATGTTAACTTTTTGACACATATGTTTAGCCTTCTTGTCTCTGTGTGTATATGTGTTTGTATTAATACAGTGTGAATAATACCCTACATGGAAGGCTTCTCTTTCCTTAGCAATATATTGTGGAATTTTTCTCATGTAGATAAATATTCTTTGTCATTAATTTTAGTGAGTGTGCAGTGCTTTTATTTTCCTCACACTCACCTGTGTTTCTTAATTGTCTGTAAAGAGGTGCTATGTATAGTAACTAAAAAAAAAGGCAAAATGTTAGGAGGTACAAACTGTATTCAGGTATAAACTTGAAATTTGTGTAGAATTGATTTACTGGGACTGTCAATAACTTTGTTGGGCCTTATCCATAAGATGTAATAGAAAAAGCTGAGCAACCTTTTTGGTCAATCCAGTATTAGAGAAATTGTTGAGGAAGTGGAGGTTCGCTGTAGCACCTCTCTCTGTGCACGCTGACACTCGTGTGGGCACAGATGTTCGCATCAGTGGAGTGCAGATGTCAGAGTTCCATGATGAGTCTTCTCTCACCCCAGCCACGTGACTAGGGGCAAGTCACTTGGCCTCTTAACTTTATTTTCCCCATGTGTAAAATGGGGGATGGAAATACTTGCTCTTGCCTACTTTACAGACCTATTTTATTCCTAATTATGATTGAAATGAAAAAATGTCTCTGCAGTTGAATTATTGAATGAGTAATTCCCTATACAGCAGAAAGACATTCTTGGTGGCAAAAATTCATTTCATTCCACTAACATTTATTGAGCACCTACTCTGTTCAGAGGCCAGTACAAGGAATCGATATAAGAGGTACTATCCTATGTTGAAATGGCCTTATTATGAATGTTTCATTTTTCTCAAATCAATGATCTTCTGGGTGACAGTGCTGGCTTTTTCTCATCACTCTGATATGATTAATTCATTCATCATGTTAGACTGATTTAATTATTTATTATGTCATTTTGTTTATTTAATTTGCATATCAATCACCAGGGCACTGCATATCTCAGCTGACTGCGAAATCATATTAAGAAAGGTTTGGATGC
Source organism: Aepyceros melampus (assembly GCA_006408695.1). NCBI lineage: Eukaryota > Metazoa > Chordata > Mammalia > Artiodactyla > Bovidae > Aepyceros > Aepyceros melampus. Next base: position 242,943 of record SJXQ01009611.1, on the reverse strand, counting down.
CAATGCAGACTCCAGTGGCCTCTCCAGGGGCAAAAAGTTTTCTGTAATTGAATACTTAGGTACTAGGATGCTACAGCTAGATTTTGTTTTTTTTTTTTTTGACTCGAAGTTCAATCTCCTTCTTCCTTCTTCTGTCCAAGGAGCCAGTGAGGTGTGAATTATGCATTCTTATCTATCCTGTGGTCAGTGTTTGCATACTTTACTTTTTCATAGAGGGGACAGCTTTTCCCTGGAGAAACAAATATTTCCAACTCACGGTACTTGACTGAAAAAAAAAAAGCCAGTCATTGTTTTCTTATCCATTATCTCCTGATCGGAGTTTTCAACCAGATTCTAGTATAGAGGCTCCTTAGAGGTACTGCCTGGGTTCTTATTATTTCAGCCTCCCAGCTGGGAGCAGGTGGGGCCCTTGCATCCTTGGACTGGATTTGTTTACCTTCCTGATCATCAATATAGTATTAAGTGAGATTGAGGGCCTGGACTTAAATCCTGGTCATAATTCTTCTTAGCTGTGTGACTTTGGGAAGTTACTGAATAGGTACCGATGGCGATATAGCTAAAGAGCACTTACCACATCCCAAGCTTAAGCTAAATATTTATTTTATTGTCATTTAATTATCTCCTTGTGCTCCTGTTCTATTTTTTTTTGGCTGTATCCCTTGATATGTGGGACCTTGGCTCTCTGACCAGGGATCAAACCCATATCCCCTGCGTTGGAAGGCAAAGTCTTAACCATTGGACCATTGAGGAAGGTCCCTCCTGTTCTAGTTATTATTGCTCCATAGCAAGCCACTCAAAACCTTAGGGGCTCCAAACCCTCACAATCTGTTATTTGCTTATGCATGTTGGGCAGAACTTAGTGGAAGAGCTGCTCTCTGCTCCATGAGGTGTCTGTTGGGGAAGGTCAGACTGGGGACTAGTTCAGTTTGGTTGCTCAGTCAGGTCCGACTCTTTGTGACCCCATAGACTGCAGCATGCCAGGCTTCTGTGTCTGTCACCATCTCCCGGAGTTTATTCAAATTCATATCTATTGAGTCGGTGATGCCATCCAACCATCTCATCCTGTGTCGTCCCCTTCTTGTCCTGCCTTCAATCGTTCCCAGCATCAGAGTCTTTTCAAATGAGTCAGTTCTTGAGGATGTCTCATTTGCCTGACTGCCAAGTGAGTGCGGATGGCTCAGCTGGGCTGTGGTTCTCTGCTTCTCTCCACCCGTGCCTCCTCTTGTGCTGCTTGGACTTCCTCACAGCATGGCACCTGGGTTCCCAGAGTGAGCATCCCACGGGAGCCAGGAAGAAGCTGCATGGCTTTTTCTAACCCTTTCTCAGACGTCACTCATCATCACTTCTGCTATATCCTGTTTGCAGAAAGGTTGACAGGCTCACTCAGATTCAAGGGGAGGGGACTTAGTTTCCTTGTTGCTGGGGCAGTGGTAAAGAAAGTGCAGAAGACCATGTGGCTGGGAGACACTGTTGGCCCCTGTCTTTAGAAAACGTAATCTGCCAGCACTCCTCTGAGATGGACATTTCTCCCTCTTCCAGAAGGGTTATGAACTTTCTCTATGGTCAGAAGTCTATGGAATCATTGACTGGGTTTTGGTTTCTGTCAGTCTGGCTCTAGAAAACACACCCTTCACCCCTGATGAAACAGTGAACGTGAAAGTCGCTCAGCTGTGTCTGACTCTTTGCGACCCTATAGACTATACAGTCCCTGGAATTCTCCAGGCTAGAATGCTGGAGTGGGTAGCCTTTCCCCTCTCCAGGGGACTTTCCCAACCCAGGGACCAAACCCAGGTCTCCCGCATTGCAGGTGGATTCCTTACTTGCAGAGCCACAGGGAAGCCCATGATGAACACAGTAGCAAACATTCATTAGGCTGTTACCGGAAGAACTTTGGCTTTGTCCTCTTACCATGTTGCTGTGTCTCCTTTCTCAGCCTTTTTTGTTCATTTGTCCTTTCAAAAACCTGTTTGTTTATTTAACGTGACAGCATCAGGTCTTAGTTGCAACATTCCGTATCTTGGTTGCATTTTGCGGGCTCTTTTGTTGGGACGCGTGGGCTCAGTAGTTGTGGTGTGTGGGCTTAGTTCTTCCACGGCATGTGGGATCTAGTTCCCCAACCAGGGATTGAACCCGTGTCCCCTGCATTACAAGGTGCTTTTAATCACTGGATCACCAGGGAAGTACCCATTTGTCCCGTTTAATGACTCTTCTCAAGAGATTGCTGGGGACTCCAAAATTCCTGTTATATGTCCTAATGAACAATTTTACTTCTTTTTAAAAAGCATTTAAATTTCTCTCAACCTGGCTATGTCTAGAAAGCCTCATCTTTTATAAACACATTCAGGTGCTTCCCTAAACAAAAGGGCTGTGGCTTCTCTATTTGAAGCCACAGATGACAAATTTTGCTATTCTTCCAGGCTAGGTGACCTAAATGGTGACTAACTTACCCAATAGCAATGGTTCCCCCATCACATAATCTGAGGCTTAGAGAAGGGGAGTGACTTGCTCAATGAGTCAGTTAGGAAGTAATAGAACTGGGTTTTGTTTCATTCCACAGACTGTCTCTGCCAAATACTTTAGGGTACGTCTCTGATAATTCCACTGAAGTCTTCCTAATTGCAGAAGTGAGTGCATGTGTGGGTCTTGGGGGTCTGGAGCATAGCCAGGTAGCCTGCCTCAAGCACAATGTTTCTTTAAAGTTTTGTATTTTAACTTTAAAAATTCATGTGAATTTTCAGTTCTGCTCATTAATATATTCATGTTGGTTTTAACAGAATATTATGTGAGTCAGGCTTGCCTCAATTATACAACAATAACAAACTCTTGAAATCTCAGTGACTTCCTTGATGGGGGAATGGGCCTGGCCTCTAGTAGTTGTTAGACTTCTTTTGGCCGAGTCATATGACATGCGGGATCTTAGTTTCCTGACCAGGGATTGAACCCATGCCCCTTGCAGTGGAAGGACCGAGTCCTAGCCAATGGACTTCCAAGGAATTCCCATCTACTAGTTTTTTTTTCAACTAGTAGAACTAACCCGAGTAACAAGAAGTTGTGTTGCTCCAAATTCCAATACCACCCCAGTTTTGGATGTTTTAATTTGACTCTTACCTTTGGGGCAGGAAAGAAAAAAAAAATCTCAGTGGCTTAATATACACACACAAAAGTGATTTCTCATTGAAATGACATTTAATTATGGGTTCTGTGGCTTCTCCAAGTGGTCATTTTACCTTGTGGCCTCTGAGGTTAGCTTGGAAAGAGAAGAGACAGTGAGTGTGAAACATCCCTAGGGTGGTCAGGTGGTTTAGAACCCATCTAGTTGACTGCAATCCAGTCACATGGTCCTGATGGACCGTAAGAGAAGACAGGAATGAAGTGGTCTGGGATGCACAGAAAGAGATCTTTTTCAATGTAAAAAGACTTGATAAACACATAGCATTCCCTATGCCACAACTATTTTAAACTACGATCAAAAGAGTAACGTCTAAGGAGTTTTCTGCTGTTCCTGTTATTCATTGGTTGAGATCGTGTTGTTCTGAGACTGTCACTCGGAAGATTACGTTGAGCAGGAGATCTGAAAATGTGTTTTGGGTTCGATGTCCAGGCAATTTATCTTCTGCTTGTGTCCCAGGATCTCAGCAGGCTTTACTCACGTAAATTGGTTATTTCACTGTGTCACAAACGATGTCAAGCAATCACCAAGCAGACAGGTTCTGAGTGCTGCCAGACAGGTGGTATGATGTAATGTTTTGAGCTGACATCTGTGGGTTTTGATGAGGAGAGCTTATGTCTTGTGGTTCACTATCCCTGGGAAATGCTAAAGGGATTTTTGAGCAGAGAAAGAGAATCAAGAATATTTTTGTAACACTCATACTTTAATTTTATTTGTAGGTAAATAAACTAACAATCTCAAATAAGCTTTAGTCCCTATGGCAAGTTATATATTTTAAAAATGTTTGCAACAATAGATTCTGTCGCAGGTGCTTTTCCAGAACATAGACGTGCTCCTTGCTCCCCTAATCAAGTGAGCAGTTTATTTCTCCTCCTCCTGATGAATACAGAGAGGTGGGAATGATTCTGAGGCTGGGCTAGAAAGGGGCACACTCTTTCCTTTTTATCTCATGAATACTCAGCTTTGGAACCCTCAAGCGCCATGGAACACACTTGAGGCAGCCATACATTAAGGAAGCCCAAGCCAGCCAACGTGCAATGACAAGACCTGAGACGGCACGGAGAGGGAGAGAAGCCTCTCAACCCTCAGTTGCCCAGTCCCTGTGCAATCACAGTCCCCCGAGTGACCCCGCGCCAGAGCTGCCCAGCCCAGCTGTTCCCAAACTCCTCCTCCAGAGACCATAGACCATATTATCCAGAGAGATAATCAATGATTATTATTGTTTCAGCTCTAATTTGGGGGTGACTTGTTCCATGGCGACAGATACCTGGAGAGTTTCCCCTAATCAACTGTAACCATCCAGTCCTCCAGCTTCCTTTCTTGGCTCAGTTGTCATGACGTTTATCAGTAAAACACTAAGAGTTTTGCTTTGGTTGCTGGACACAGATGTTAACTTCCTTCTCTGCTTCCTAATTTCCTGGGTGGCAGGTAGAGAAGGGTGGACGTGGCAGCTTTATTCCTCAGACCCCAGGCCTGCTTACACAGAGCACCAAAGATGGGTTTTCTCATTTTCCCCATCTTTCCAGGTGGGAATAGGTTAAGCAACTTGGACAGGCTTCTACACCATTTATATGACTTCCAGCAACTTGTCTAGAATCAGCAGGGGAGGTGCTCAATGTCCAACCTCAATTTCGTCATTTTATCCAAGACTCAAATTCTTTCCTTCATGTCTTTGTTCCTGACGTGCCGCACAAATGGCCTTAGACTTTCCTCCTCTTTTTTTTTTTGGCTGCCTTGTTGCTTGCGGGTTCTCAGTTCCCTGACAAGCAATTGAACCCAGGTCCTCAGCTGTGAAAGTGCAGAGTCCTAACCACTGGACTGCCAGTGAATTCCCAAGACATTCTTCCTAAGGTTATCTTGTGCAGAGCATGGACGTCTATGACCTGGGGGCCAGATGGGGCCAACTTTATAAAAAAAAATCATTGATTTTATTTATCTCTGAAATACTAAAGATAAATATTCCATATAATTTCAAGAGAAGTTGTGTCACTTATGTTACTTTGAGTAAATAGAAAACTAAGGAAGAATAACTTTTGTTATTCTTGTGCTAACAAGAAAAAAATCTTTACTAGGATGAAAAGTCTGTTGGCCATATTTGGAAGTGTTTTTAATCTGCCAGCAATCCTGGGAGCTTTTCATGGGCTGAGTCATTTGTACCTGGTTGTAAAGCCATCCCCATGGTACTTCTCACTTCATTAGGTGAAAGTTATCAGTGGGATCACAATGGTGAGACATAGGTGTCCCTGCAACACGGCATCCGAGGTATACCTGTGTGGGTGTATACCTACACATTTTCATGTGCTTAAAGTTTTTTTAATTGTGGAAAAATTTCTGTTGTTCTCGTGCTAAGTCATGTTCAACTCTTTGAGACTCCATGGACTGCAGCATGTCAGGCTTTCCTGTACTTCACTATCTCCTGGAGTTTGCTCAAACTCACGTCCATTGAGTCAATGATGCCATCCATCCATCTTACGCTCTGTCACTGCCCTCTCTTCCTGCCCTCAATTTTTCCCAACATCATGGTGAAATATATATATAACATGAAATTTATCATGGTAACTAGTTTATACTTGAATCTTTTAGGTCTTGCCTATTTCTCATTTATTCTTATTGTGTATTTTGTGTATGGGGTAAATGTTTCTATTATTTTTTAAATTAGCTATTGCTGGTGTAAAAAAATTTGTTTTAGACATGTAGTTTGTATCTGACTCCCATACCAAAACTCTCCTATGAGTTTTAATAGTTTCTAGTTATGTCTCAGATTTTAGGGTAGACAGTAGTGTTTTAATAAATGTCCACTGAGAGAGGAATGGATAAAGAAGACATATACACGCGCACACACACACATGCATATGTGGTGTGTGTATATATATGTGTGTGTATATATATATATATATATATATAGAGAGAGAGAGAGAGAGAGAGGGATGTAGTATACACACACACAGAATATTACTCAGTCATTAAAAAGAATGAAATAATGCCCTTTGTAGCAACATGGATGGACTTAGAAATTGTCATACCAAGTGGAGTGAGTCAGACAGAGGAGGAGAAATACCATATGACATCCATTATATATGAAACCTAATGGTACTTATATCATCTCCTTTTTAATACTTAATCTGATTTTTAGTTTTTTTAAAACCACATTTAAACATACAATTTTGTGGCATTTTTAAAAGTACATTTGTAGGGGTGTACATCCATCATCACTGTCCGTTTCTGGAACTTCTTCATCAACTCCTGAAACGCTCTGCACACATTTGACAACGACTCCCCATCCCCTCCATCTGTAGCTCTTTTGTACCGCCTTTCTTCTTGCTGTCTCTGAATTTGTCTGTCTGTGCTACCTCATGTAAGTGGACTTATCTGATACGTCAGATAGCCTTTGTTTTTTAATGAATAAGATTTGATTGGAACACAGCTATGCTCTTTCATTTCTGTATTGTCTATGGTTGTTTTTGCACTTAAGCAGCAGAAGCAGGGACTTCTCTGGCAGCCCTGTGTTTAAGACTTCACCTCCAATACAGGGCATGCAGGTTTGATTCCTGGTCAGGGAACTAAGATCCCACATGCCTCCAGGCCAAAAGTCAAAACATAACAGGAGCAATATTGTAACAAATTCGATTAAGACTTTAAAAAAATACAGCAGGTTAAGTATTTGGAAGAGATGAGGTATGGGCTGCAGATGATGATAAGCTATCCATTGGTTTACACAAAAGTTTGCAGTCTCCTGAATGCAGTTGAGGATGGCTGACCTCTATGATTATCTCATTAGTGTAGGAAAGGAGTCTCTTTTCCAGCCCACTGATAGTGGATTTTTACAGTATGAAAGTTACTAAAGCCTTTAACTCTGCTTGGTCAAAACCCTACCCTCATTTTTCTTAGTTAAAAAGTGCAAATCATTTCAGAATTCTGCCTGCCTTCTCTCTTGAATTTGTTTCTCTCCATAAGATTTAATTGACCTGTGAAAACTCTTCTTCCACCCTTGAATTTAGCAATTTAATGCCCTTTATTTCTGCTTGATAATCTTCATTCCTTTCCCTTCTATATATTAAAGAAAAACCTCTGATAAATACTGCCCACCTCACATGATTGTTTGGCGGTTAGGAAATAATATCTGCTACATATTGTGATCTAGACAGCATATTAAAAAGCAGAGACCTTACTTTGCTAAGAAAGGTCCGTCTAGTCAAAGCTATGATTTTTCCAGTAGTCATGTATGGTTGTGAGAGTTGGACTGTAAAGAAAGCTGAGCGCCAAAGAATTGATGCTTTTGAACTGTGGTGTTGGAGAAGACTCTTGAGAGTCCCTTGGACTGTGAGGAGATCCAACCAGTCCATCCTAAAGGAAATCAGCCCTGAATATTCATTGGAAGGACTGATGCTGTAGCTGAAACTCCAATACTTCGGCCAGCTGATCTGAAAAACTGACTCATTTGAAAAGACTCTGATGCTGGGAAAGATTGAAGGCAGGAGGAGAGGAAATGACAGAGGATGAGATGGTTGGATGGCATCACTGACTCAACGGACATGAGTTTGAGTAAACTCCGGGAGTTGGTGATGGACAGGGAAGCCTGGTGTGCTGCAGTCCATGGGGTCTCAAAGGTCGGACACAACTGAATGACTGAGCTGACGTCGTCTACCTTTTCATGTTCCCGTTTTCATGTAAGTGAGTGATGAATGGTTCTCCTTCTGTAGATGTTGACCTTTGTGTTAACATTTTATCCCCTCCATGAAGAAGAATCAGGCTTTGACCTGGAGTTCTACTACTGTGATAATACTTGTGTTTTCAAAGTCATTTCTCACTTTACTGGGCATTTGTTTAAAAAGACAATTTAGATGGCCATCTTTCTTTATTTTTCCGAGATTTATCATTTTAGCCATGCTCTTTGGTGGAAAGTGATATCTGTAACGGAAAAGGCAAAGGCACCCCACTCCAGTACTCTTGCCTGGAAAATCCCATGGATGGAGGAGCCTGGTAGGCTACAGTCCATGGGGTCGCTAACTGTTGGACATGACTGAGCGACTTCACTTTCACTTTTCACTTTCATGCATTGGAGAAGGAAATGGCAACCCACTCCAGTGTTCTTGCCTGGAGAATCCCAGGGACGGGGGAGCCTGTTGGGCTGCCGTCTATGAGGTCGCACAGAGTTGGACACGACTGAAGCGACTTAGGAGTAGTAGTAGTAGATGTCTGTAAATGACGTAGAAGCTTCTAGGACCTTGGGTTTACTGTGGCCTTGACTCACACTAGAGCGCTCAGCAATTTTGTCCATTATTGATTTGGGTGCATTTGTGTATAAGTATGCACATTGAAAAAAATCATTTTGCTCCCCTCAGACAATGAACACCAATCCCTTGTACCAGATGATTTTGCCACTAGCCACTTACCACTTAACATCTTCATAAATGTCTACATTATAAATATATGGAAGCAAATCTCAGTGAAACATCTCAATCAGGGGTTGACAAGCATTTCTATAAAGGGAGAGCTAGTAAATATTTTTCCAATGAAAGTGTTTACAAAAAGAGGCAGCAGGACATAGTTTGCCAACCTCTGTTCTGAATCTTTTATGATCATTCTTCTTCTTTTTTAAGAAAAATCCTTTTAAACGTCTTTCAAGGTGACATTATTTTAAAGGTCTTTTTGAAAAAGCGATGGCTTCGCAAGGTGATAGACACTTTGTACATGATTGTTGTGATGCTTAAGTCCATTTTTAGCTTCTGTGATAACCTGTAATACCCAATCTATGATACTGATACCCAAGCGTCTAAGTGCATCTTCTTCCTGCTTCTTTGTACCTTGACTTCTGCTGCTTCTGTTTATTCAGCTGCACCCTACCAACCCCCACCCCCGACCCCCGAGGGCTTGTGTTGTTGTGAGAAGCCCAAGTGACAATACGGTTGTTGTGTGATCTGTGATTGGAAGTTTTCTGGCTTCTCTCTCTGACTTTCAAATTCTCAGTGGTTTCAAGTTCACATCTTACAATGTCAGTTTTTAGTCACCAGTTTTCCCAGTTGAAAAGATACTTAAGGAAGGTAAATAGAGCAAAAGTCACAAAATGCAGAAATCTGTGTACTCTTCTGCTGTCAGGGAGTTCACTGAGGGAAGGAGGAGGATGTGGTTGGGGAAGCAAAACTGAGTGTTTGTGAATAATAAAAAACAAACAGCAAGAATTTGCATTGATTTGTGGGAGCCAGTGGGGTTCTGTGTAATAAGGAAGCAGCACTTGTTTTCAAGGAAGTGCACCTCTTCCTCCCACTCCAGCTGGGAGGTTGCTGTCAGCCTACCTGGGGAAGCCAGGCTCCCAGCTCTCCTGCTTGAACTCAGAAGGGCACTAGCCAAAGGCCAGGGTGTGCACCGGGGACTCTGACAGGTAACTAAGTTTGCTACACCTGGGTCAACCTCCCAAACCACAAAATGTCCAGTCTTCTCATCTCTTACTGCCCAGAAATGCTTTCTGGTCTCTGTGTTTTCATGAAGAATCATGTCATAGCAGGCCAACTGGAGGAATACTACTAACTGTGCTTGCACTCATATGCAGACTATTTAAAGGTATGATGTCATATGAAAAGGGTCCTGGACTTGAAATCAGACAGTTGAAAGTTCAACCTGAGCTCTACTCAATTCAATTCACATGACTCTGAGAACAGTATAGATAGAAGTTTTTTGAAAAAGGGGATGGCTACCCACTCCAGTATTCTGGCCTGGAGAATTCCGTGGACAGAGGAGCCTGGTGGGCTACAGTCCATGGGGTCACGAAGAGTTAGGCACGGCTGAGCGACTAACACATTTCAGTACGTTGACCTAAGTTTTCTGTTCTGTAAAATGAGTGTGATAATATCCATCTCATGGCATCTACCCATTTACTCACTAATTCGTTTATACAGTGGTTCTGGAGGATCTACTGTGTGCCAAATACCAGGGGATGATGTCCTGAGACCTTCTGGTACATGATAGGTGTGAACTTATTGTCTAGTAGATGTTGAATCTACTAAGAAGAGGTGGCAAGAATACATAGAAGAACTGTACAAAAAAGATCTTCACGACCCAGATAATCATGATGGTGTGATCACTCATCTAGAGCCAGACATCCTGGAATGTGAAGTCAAGTGGGCCTTAGAAAGCATCACTACAAACAAAGCTAGTGGAGGTGATGGAATTCCAGTGGAGCTGTTTCAAATCCTGAAAGATGATGCTGTGAAAGTGCTGCACTCAATATGCCAGCAAATCTGGAAAACTCAGCAGTGGCCACAGGACTGGAAAAGGTCAGTTTTCATTCCACTTCCAAAGAAAGGCAATGCCAAAGAATGCTCAAACTACCGCACAATTGCACTCATCTCACATGCTAGTAAAGTAATGTTCAACATTCTCCAAGCCAGGCTTCAGCAATACGTGAACCGTGAACTCCCTGATGTTCAAGCTGGTTTTAGAAGAGGCAGAGGAATCAGAGATCAAATTGCCAACATCCGCTGGATCATGGAAAAAGCAAGAGAGTTCCAGAAAAACATCCATTTCTGCTTTATTGACTATGCCAAAGCCTTTGACTGTGTGGATCACAAGAAACTGTGGAAAATTCTGAAAGAGATGGGAATACCAGACCACCTGACCTGCCTCTTGAGAAACCTGTATGCAGGTCAGGAAGCAACTGGACATGGAACAACAGACTGGTCCAAATAGGAAAAGGAGTATGTCAAAGCTGTATATTGTCACCCTGCTTATTTAACTTCTATGCAGAGTACATCATGAGAAACACTGGGCTGAATGAAACACAAGCTGGAATCAAGATTGCCGGGAGAAATATCAATAACCTCAGATATGCAGATGACATCACCCTTATGGCAGAAAGTGAAGAGGAGCTAAAAAGCCTCTTGTTGAAAGTGAAAGAGGAGAGTGAAAAAGTTGGCTTAAAGCTCAACATTCAGAAAACGAAGATCATGGCATCTGGTCCCATCACTTCATGGGAAATAGTTGGGGAAACAGTGGAAACAGTGTCAGACTTTACTTTTTTGGGCTCCAAAATCACTGCAGATGGTGATTGCAGCCATGAAATTAAAAGACGCTTACTCCTTGGAAGGAAAGTTATGACCAACCTAGATAGCATATTCAAAAGCAGAGACATTACTCTGCCGACTAAGGTCCATCTAGTCAAGGCTATGGTTTTTCCAGTAGTCATGTCTGGATGTGAGAGTTGGACTGTGAAGAAGGCAGAGCACTGAAGAATTGATGCTTTTGAACTGTGGTGTTGGAGAAGACTCTTGAGAGTCCCTTGAACTGCAAGGAGATCCAACCAGTCCATTCCGAAGGAGATCAGCCCTGGGATTTCTTTGGAAGGACTGATGCTAAAGCTGAAACTCCAGTAGTTTGGCCACCTCATGCGAAGAGTTGACTCACTGGAAAAGACTCTGATGCTGGGAAGGATTGGAGGCAGGAAGAGAAGGGGACAACAGAGGATGAGATGGCTGGATGGCATCACTGACTCAATGGGCATGAGTCTGAGTGAACTCCGGGAGTTGGTGATGGACAGGGAGGCCTGGCATGCTGCGATTCATGGGGTCACAAAGAGTCGGAGACGACTGAGCGACTGAACTGAACTGAACTGAACTGACTGCGATGTTGAATGGATTAGGGATAAAGGATGAAAAGGGCCTGGATATGTTAAGGTGATTCATACCTGGTAGTGGTTACTGCTGCATCAGGATGATTCTCGTTGTTGTTGGCAGTGCCCGGTCACAGGGGGACACGGCTGCCTTGTTGGAGGGCTGCCCTCATGGCTAATGTTCCTGCCAGTTGACCTGTGTCAAGAGTCAGTGTTAATCTCTGCTCCAGTGATTGACTGGACCACAGGTTCTGACCAGGGGCTTCTGTTTCCCTGCAGCCACTGTCTTTCCCTGTTTATTGCCTGGGAGAAGCATCAATAAAAAGTCAGTGGCTCTGCTGGTCTTTTGTGAGTGTCTGCTTCCCTGCGGCATGGGACATATAATTTCATTGACTGTTGTGAACCTGTCCTGTGTGATGTAGGGCAGGACTGCTGGTGGCACTTGGGTGCCGGGAACCCTGGACGAGACTGAAGTCAGAGGGAGGAAGCCTCACGTATCGTCCCACCCCAGACTCCTGTCCCAGAGGGGCGCACGTCCACACCCCCTCATCTTCATGTCACCAGTTGAACTGGGAGCAGCACATGCTCAGAGCCCGTGCCATCAACATGGATATTACAGATGGGGTGCTGTAGAAGGAGCATGTCATGTTTCCAGGCGTGACTCCTTAGTTTCATAGGTGAGGTACGTGATGGGCAGTCCATCAGTCATTATTTTTATTTGGCTCCTCTGGGTCTTAGTTGTGGCATGTGGGATCTAGTTCCCTGACCAGGAATCGAACTGAGGCTCCCTGCATCGTGAGTGTGGAGTCTTAGCCACTAGACCACCACGGAAGTCCCCCACACATTCATTATTTCTAGTTATAGAGAACTTACCTCAAGTGCTCAGTACTCTAGGGACATGGTGACAAGCAGGACAACCAGCCTGTGGAAGCCAGTCTCCAAGATGGCTCCCAAGGACCGCCTGCCTTCTCGTCTTTGTACCTCTGTGTGGTCTTCTCCCGCCCTATACCAGACCTGGTGTGTGGAACTGATGGAATTTGGTACAGGTGATGAGATGCTGCGTCCAAGATTTGCTTGTAAGAGAAGACTCAGCAGCGTGCATCTTGGCCGGCCTCTCTGCCAGATACCTTGCTGTCCGGGAAGCAGGCTACCATGTCATGATCAGCCCTGTGAGGAGGTCCACGTGACCTGTAGCCAACAGCCACGCATGTGAGCTTTAAGACGGGCTCCAGCACTAACCAATCTTTCGGATGGCTGCTACCATCAGATGGGACAACTGTAGCAAGGGCCACGGAGGGAGAGACAGGCAACAGGGAGCGATCAGAATAGCTGCTGTGATACACTTGTGGGCATAGATATGTATTTATGTCCATTTTGGTTTAGGGGGTGTCAGGAATGACGCCTTTGAGGAAGTGAAGACTGAAGCAACTCCTGCAGGGTGTGGAGGAGCTAAGCCTGAGGAAGTATCAGGGGGGAGGTCCAACCCCAAGGTGGGTGAGAGTGTGGTCTGTTTGTGGATGTGGAGTAAGGGCAGGTAGCTGGGGCGTGACAGTGGGACAGATGTTCCATCAGAGGAGCCTGGAGGGGCGAGCAGGGCCAGACCCCACGGCCTTGTAGGCCTCAGTGAGGAGTTGGGGTTTTGCCATGCAAGCCAGCTCTGCCTGGTAGGACTTCCTGTACTCATGGCTGTATTCTGTATCTGCACTGATCGATAGGGTAACCACTCACCATAGGGGCCTATTTTGCACTTGAAGTGTGGCTAGTGCAACCGAGGCACTAAGTTTTTAATTTTATTTATTTCATATTGTTGGACTTAGTGGGATATAGTGGAGAAAGGGGAGAGAAAGGGGAGTGTTCCAGGGAGCAGTGATGTGCTGTAAGAGGAGCCTGTAGGACAAGTTCAGCTCATTGGCTGCTGTGGGGAGAGTGGATGAAGGTGGGTGCTGGGAGGAGGAAGGAGGTAGATACAGAGGTCCAGTGACAGGTGGTGGCCTCTTGTGGCTCCTTGTGACTTCAGAACGACACGGGGTTGGAGATGCTGAAGCTGGGGTGCCAGTGCCTGATCTTCCCCGCCTAGTCTAGCGTGATGCAGGGGCATGGCTTCCAAGACTGTGTCTTGGACACTACAGTGGACGGACAGGTTCCTCTCACAGAGGAGGGCCTGTCCCCAGCCCCTGGCCCCTGCAGAAGTCCCCGTGCAGGTGTCTGCACAGTCCTCCATTGCAGGCTACTTATCATCTGTGCTTTAGTTCTTCATCTGCAAAATGGAATATTAATACTGTCTGTCTCTGGACATCTCAGGAGCCTCAAATGAGATAAAGCAATGTAAACCACTTGCCTCCATGAGTGATGCATGGTAGATTGATGCCTGTTAGCTGTTGTTTGCTTTATCGTCAACATCTCTGAGCTAGGAGTCTCTAGCTCCCCGTGCTAATCTCATCGGACCTCATATGAGCCTCAGGGCTGGACAGAGCCTGATTCAGAAACTGCTTCTTGGGCTGTTATTAAGGAGTTTTCTGGCATTGGATTCAAGGGACTGCTGCAGAGGGGAGCAACCTAAAGTGAACTCAGGTAGAGAGGAGACACCTGAATGTTCTGGTCCATTTTCCTCGAATGTTAGCCACTGTCCTGAAATGGACAATATTAGTCCCAGGAAGCTGGCTGGCTTTGGGCACAGTGGATGCTCTTTAGTGAACCATGGAAGAGCCAACAGCCCCCAGGTCTGTGTCCTCAGAGCCGATGTCACTCTGGAAATACTAATTTTCTTAGACAAGGAAACCAGTCCCGAGGGTCCTCTCATTTCCTGTGGCTTCAGGAAGGTAATATGTGTCCAAAGACATGTTAGTTTCAGATAACCTCAGGTCTTCTGATTACTATCAAGTGTTAGTTAGATATCATGAATAGATTTTTTCCCCTGCTGCTCAGTTCTTGGAATGAATACTTTCTACAGGTGAATGAAGGAATCACCAAGAAGCTCAACCTTTCTCTGTCGTAGTATGAATTTTATTTCTCACTGTTTCACCTTTGCACCCGTGGTTCACAGGAGTAGATTTAGACCTGATTGGCACTTCACTTTCCCTTATTCCCTTGGCTTCAGCTGTACTGGCCCCTTGGTTGTCTCTTGAGCGGGAAGCGGGTATATCCCCTTGTTCAGTCCTTTTCTGCGGGCTGTTCTGGATATTCCAGTATCCTCACCTCCTTTCCCAGGAGGTCTGCAAGGCTTCTCTCACATCTGCTTTGTTCAGCATAGCCTTCTCAGTGAGGCCTAGTCTGATCACACTGTGCTGATGGCATTCCTTACCCTGATCTCTTCTTTCTTCCCCATAGTATTCAACCACCTTCCTGCTACATAATTTACTTTAAAAATCATTTATTGTTTTTGACTCCCCCACCCCTACAACAAACAGATGAGGTCCACAAGAGTAGGGATCATGACTCTCTTCTGTCCTCTTGACCGCTGTGTCCCAGTTTTCTGGAGCAGGCCTGGCATCCATAGAAGGATTGACCCTTGCAAATATTGAGTGCATCAGTATCCCGGCGCTTTAGTGTGCGGTCAAAGGTCCTGACCGCCAATGTCGACTTGGATTTCCTTCTTGCAGGATCCATCCTGCTCTTGCTCCCAGCTGTAATATATTCATTCACTTGACCTTCCTGTCTCTGTATCCCTCATTCCTGCTTCCTGCCTTGCCCTCCATGTTACCCTTCTCTTTTCCACCCAGCCAGTATAGCCACCCTACAGGTCTCTAAGGGTTCCTCAGCTAACCTGGCAGCCTCCCCTTAGCCCTCATTGGCTCTACTCGCCTTGTGATGTTCATGCCTGTAACTATTGACAATTCTTAGGTCTTGAGTTTCTCTTAAACTCTTCATGCTTGGTATTATGCAAGGAGAATTGATTTTTGTGTCAGAAAAACCTCAGTTCTTCTTCCCTTACCTCTTAGACTAGCTCAAGTTAAAGAACTTCCTCTGAGCCTAGTTACTTCTCTCCCCAACTATGGTTAATGATACCTACCTGGGGAGTTACTGTGAGAACTAAATAAGATACTGTACGTGAAAGCACATAGTAGGGGCTCAAGAAATGTGTTGATTGTCTGTTGAGTGAGCTTAGCATCATGGGGTGAGGCTGGGAAGGTAGTATTAACTAAACATGTTTTATTCCAGTGTGCTGATTTTGGAATGGGAGGTTGTTTTTTGTTCCACATGAAAATAATGAGAAAGCTCTTATCTTTATTGGAATCCTTCTGCAGAAAGAGGAGAGCTGTATTTGTGTCAGAGATAATGCAGTCTTTTTACAGGCTTCTGTGTGATAGACAATACCAGGGGTCTTTTAACTGGTGTGTTCAGGGCTTTTTCTGTCTGTCTCCTTGAATGGTCTGTCAGTTCCAGTCTTTACTTGGCTTCTGAATGATTTTGTGACATTTTATTAGTTATTTCTTTTTGTTGTGAATTGAGAAGGGCTCTGTGTGTGTGTCTGAGCCCGAGGGCTTGCACATACATACCCACTTGTACACACAAGTGCATGTGAACATGTTTGCTTGCACGTGGGAGGTGAGTGCTTGTGCATCCATAGATAAATGCACTTCTGTTGATGTATGTATGTGATGTGGGTGAGTACAGGGATCTTTATTTGCGTGTATGCTACTGTGAGTGAGCTTGGTGCTTTTCCTGCAGACAAAGCCCCCATGGGCGTGGCAGACGAAGCCAGGCCTGGGAGCCGAGAGCCCAGTGGAGTTGTCTGAGAGGGAGAAAGGGATGATGGCGTTGGGAGGAGAGCAGAGTACACAGCTTGGGGGAGTCTCTCTGACCATGGACTTGGCAACCAACCTGTGGACGGCTTCACTTTGGTGGGCGCCTGGACTCCCTCTGTGGCTCTGCCCTTGGCAGCTCTGTGACCTTGGGAAGTTGCTTAGCTTCCTGGATTTGATCAAAGGATTAAACAGCCCGATGAAGTAAATAGAGTGTTTAGTGCAGGGAAAAGTCACTCGGGGTAACAAGAATCTTCTTCCTTTGCTTTCATTGTGATTTCCAATGCTGAGGTTCAAGGACATTTGGTAGCCAATGTGGTTCCAACAGGCTGCAGAGTGAATTTAACTTAGTGAAGCATAAGAGGAAGGCATTTTAGGATTTCCGTTTGGGCTCCCAGAATTGGCCAGCACTGCCTGCAGAGGACCAGAGAGCTTGAAATAAGCAAGCATAGAAGAGACAAAGCCCCAGGGGGATTAAGTGACCTCCTCACCAAGGAGCCACCAGAGACAGGCTGGGATCTGCTCTGAGACCTGCTGCGTGCTGACCCTGGCCAGGGGTGTGACCTTGAGCAGGTCACCTCAGCCCCTCTGGGGTAAAGGGCTAGTGGTTGTCTCTACCTCATGGATGATGCGAAGTCAGGAGGTCAACCCACAGAACGCCTGGCATGGAGGATATGGTACCTCTGTCATCAGATCCCCTCTGGACACCTGAGAGGAGGGATGACAACCTGGAGCGCATCCTCTGGAGGGTAGGTATGAGGCTGGATGGGAGGGTGGAGGCTGTTCATGCTGGAGACACCAAGCCAGAGAGAACTGGCCCTACTCAGCTCTGTAGCCTGTGTCCCGACCTTCTTCCCCTTGCCATTGGCTCCACCTACACTGGCTGTCTCTGACTTCTCAGAGGAGTCTTGCGGCCTCAGGACCTTTGCACAGTTCTTTTTGCCTGAAACTCGTTTTTTGGGGGGGGGGGCTTTGTTTTTGTTTTTAAAGACTGGCTTTTTCATGCCCTTGGATCTTATTTCACATCTCATCTCCTCAGAGAGGCCTTCTGTGTCATCCTGGCTGAGTGGGCACTCATGACTTTGGGCTCACCACTCTTTGCTGAATGCTGTTCCTGTCTCTTTCATAATTGTCGTCGTCTGCTTTGGTCATGCTTCTTGTTTCCTCCCTTATGGTCTGCCTCTCACATCAGACTCTGAGCTCCATGTTGACAGGTGGGTGGCTTTCCAGCTATTGCTATCTTTTCATCACTGAGCCCAATGCCTGCTCCATTGTGATGCTGAGGAAATGCAGAGACTGGGTGCTCATTGCCCAAAGGTAGACGTTCCTGGGGTAGACTCTCTGTGTCAGTTTAAGGAAATGTTTCAGTTCTTCAAGGGAGGAATAACGCTTCACCAGGGTGCTTGAGCCCAAAGCAGGACACTCACGTATTGCTGGGACTAGGTAAGGTCGCTAGGAAATCCACATCTCCTTGCAGAGGGTCCTTTGTGACGTCTGCCTGGTTGGAGTGCCTTCCTGTGTGTCTGATTCTGATCTCTGAAGCTAGAGGGAGCTGGTAAAAATACCAACTACAGACAGCACAGCCTTGTCTGTATGGGCTGGTGACTTTTTTTTTTTCCTAGTGCTCAGCTCTCTTCACCACCATCAAAAGCGATCCATAATCAAGGGGAAAAGAAGCAAATAAATGCAAATGTACTGCCTGATAATTGGTGCTTGTTGTGTAACAAATGAGCCCACAGCGTAGTGCCTTAAAACAAGAGCTATTTTATTTGGCTCGTGGCTCTATGGGTCATGTAGGTGGCTGCAGGAGTCTTGACTGGCTGTTGGGTCTCCACGGAGCTCTCTCATGTGTCTAAAGTGCCCCGCATCCCATCTCAGCTGTTTGAGAGGCTGTCACCTAGGTGTCCTGGTTCTCCTCCTTGTGGGTTCTTACCTTCCAGCAGGCTCGCTCTGATTCATTGCGGGTTCTTACCTTCCAGCAGGCTCGCTCTGCTTCATTGCCTGTGAAGCGCTCAGGATTCAAAGTGCAGAAAGAGGGCATGCGCCAGGCACAGGTACTTCTGAAAGCCTCTGTTTGCTGTGTGTTTGCTGATGTCTTACTGGAATTGACATGGCCAAGCCTGCAGTCACTATGGGAGGGGATGGCTCAAGCGTGTGGTTAAAAGGGAGGCTAATTTTGCAAACAGTTCACCACTCTGCTTTATGGTAGGTGCTTTGTGCTTCGTTGCTTAGTCATGTTTGACTCTTTGTGACCCCATGGATTGTGGCCCTCCCAGGCTCCTCTGCCCATGGGGATTCTCCTGGCAAGAATATTGGCGTGGGTTGCCATTCCCTCCTCCAGGGGATCTTCCCAACCCAGGGACTGAACTCAGGTCTCCCACATTGCGGGCAGATTCTTTACAGACTGAACTACCAGGGAAGCCCTGATTCATTTCTTCAAGATCTCATTCATATCTTAAAATAAGGAGTTTCACTGTTGTTTGTCTTTCAGGAATAGAGACTTTGAGGCTCAGGGAAGTTGAAGGAGGTGCAATCACACAGTTGAAACTAAGTGTAAATTGCAACTAAATATAAATTGCACTGGACAAAGTTAAACAGTCAAGGAAGATATTATTCAAGACTATGGCAGCCGAGGCAGGAGGAGAAGGGGACTACAGAGGATGAGATGGCTGGATGGCATCACTGACTCGATGGACATGAGTTTGGGTGAACTCCGGGAGTTGGTGATGACAGGGAGGCCTGGCTTGCTGCAATTCATGGGGTCACAAAGAGTCGGACACGATTGAGCGACTGAGCTGAACTGAACTGATTGCAGTCAGGGAGAGAGACTGAGCTCAACCATACTGAAGGGCTGGAGAATTTTTATGAGCTAAAATAGGGGGAATTGTTAGGCCATATTTGCTAATTGGTCTTACCAAAGGAAAAGTGAACTTTCTTATATTTTCACAGCAGGAGGTATTAATGACTTTATGATGCAAAGCAAGGTTCCCACTGAAGTTAGGCTCCTACGTTGCCACAGAGACTGGGAAAGAGGGACTTACCTTCTTTGCTGCTTACCTCTTCAGGAGATGGTTCCCAGGTCCTTGAGAAAGACATTTTGTTTCCTGGGGTGTAAAACTGGTAAGATGGTAAGCTGCTGGAAGATTTCCTTGCATTTCAAAGAGGCAGAGGGAGAATTTTAAAGATTACAAGTTTTCTAAAGTAGATGCTCTAATGAAAGGGAGATGGGAGGCGTATAGTCAGTAAGAAACTTGTGTAAAATGTAGTTAAATCCAGGATAACATTAAGATTATCTGAGTCAGAACTGAAGTTTGAATCCTGGTCTGTCTGATTCCAACACTTATGCCTTTCCCCCATAATTCACAGTGACCACACACCATGGTTTTTCCAGTAGTCACGTATGGATGTGAGAGTTGAACTATAAAGAAAGCTGAGCACTGAAGAATTGATGCTTTTGAACTGTGGTCTTGGAGAAGACTCTTGAGAGTCCCTTGGACTGCAAAGAGATCCAATCAGTCTATCCTAAAGGAAATCAGTCCTGAATATTCATTGGAAGGACTGATGCTGAAGGTGAAACTCTAGTACTTTGGCTACCTGATGCGAAGCCATTGGAAAAGACCCTGATGCTGGGAAAGATTGAAGGTGGGCGGAGAAGGGGATGACAGGATGAGATGGTTGGATGGCATCACTGACTCAATGGACACGATTTTGAGTAAGCTCCAGAAGTTGGTGATGGACAGGCAAGCCTGGCTGCTGAAGTCCATGGGGTTGCAAAGAGTCAGACATGACTGAGCGACTGAACTGACACACAATTCAGGGATGTTAGGGTGTAAACCTGTTATCATTTAGAGGCAGCAAGGGCAATGTCTGAAGAATTTGAATAAAAGAATGCATCCAGTGCACCCATGGCTCCTATAAAATTACAGATGCAACATATAGTACAGGCATCTTAAAATAAGCTGTAGAATTGAGATCCACAATGTCAGAGTCTGGAGGGCTCAGGAATACAAGGTAATCTATTCTCCAGCTAGCACAGGTGGGAGAAGAGGTCTTGTCCAAGGTCACAGAGTGAGCTGGGGTCAGACCTGAGACTGAGCCCAGAACTCCCTATTCCTCATCCCCAACCTTGAGTTCTTTTGGCTCCATCCTCCAAGGCTTTGCATCAACGGCCTCTCCTGTTTTTTTTTTTTTTCCATTTCTTTTTAAAAGCTCACTGGCAGCTACTGCTCCAAGGCAGAAAATGTATTCATTTAAATGACTTCGTGTGGAAATAGAAGCTTGAATAATGATGTTACCATTTATAATTGCTCTGATTAACCACACCACGTTTTGCAGTTTAGAATAAAAAAAGCCTCCTTCCTTTTGTGATGTGAATTTTAATTGCTTTCTCTCAGGAAGACCCCTCCAGACTTACCTGCCTGTTCCCCAGCTCCTGGAACCTTGGCAGGACCCCTCTAGGCATACCTGTGTGCTCCCAGAGTTGGCTGGTGGAGATGCGGGGCTGGGCACAGAGCTGATATTCTGGGAATACCTGGATGGTTTGTGATTTGGGGACAGAAACTGCCCGCTTCCCACTGGCATCAAGTCTTAACGCTCCCTTGGGGGATCACAGCATTAGGGTCTCCCCAGGCCCAGATTGAAGATCAGGGATAAGGAAGCTTCTCTCAGGTGTTTGATGTTCCCTGTGGTTGTCATCCCTGAGATCACAAAGGGGACAGAATCATCCATAATTTATCTGCCAGTGAATGTGTCTTTTCAGATGGATTTACTTTTTTTTTTTTTTTTTTTACCTTAAGGATATTTTCACTGATTTTTTTCTTGTTTGAGTTTTCACCCATATGAAATAAGAACCAGCACAGTGCAGTGGAAAAGGGAAGAGTTTAAGAAAATATAGGGGAATGTTTATTTGATCTCGGGGGGAACAAGGGCTTTCCAAGTGTCAAAGCCAAGAAATGAACTATAAGGGGAAAGAATGATCGATTTGGTTACATAAAAGTCATAAACATTTTTAAGTAAAAATTAATGATAGAAATGTTAAAAGATAAACCCAGAGAAAATATTTACAACATATACCATTCAATACAGTCAGGTATCTTGAAATATATAAAGAACACTATTAATCAACAAAAAACTTGGTGTCTTGGTAGAAAAAAAAAAAGATGTGACTGGACAATTAACGTAAGAAAAATTGCCACAGTCAATAAAAACCTGAAAAAAATCAGCTTTACTTGTAGTTATTGAGATATAATCATTACAGAATAAAGGTACCATTTCCCTCTATTTACACTGACAATTTAAACAATGATATTAGTGAGGTTGAAGTGACATAGTTGTCAAAAGAGTATAAGTTCCTGCAGTCTTTCTAGAGGGCAGTTTGAAATGTGGTTTGAGAATCTTAGAAATGTATATCCTTTAGACTTATAATTTGATTCCCAGGAATTTACTATTTTACAGAAATGGAGATATACATAATAGATAGTATAAAAGAGTTTTTATCAGAATATTACTTGGGATGGATAAAAATGAAGAAAACAAACTTCAGTTCAGTCACTCAATCGTGTCCGACTCTTTGTGATCCCATGAACTGCAGCATGCCAGGCCTCTCTGTTCATCACCAACTCCCAGAGTCCACCCAAACCCATGTGCATTGAGTCGATGATGCTATCCAACCATTTCATCCTCTGTCGTCACCTTCTCCTCCTGCCCTCAATCTTTCCCAGCATCAGGGTCTTTTCCAGTGAGTCAGCTCTTCGCATCAGGTGGCCAAAGTATTGGAGTTTCAGCTTCAACATTAGCCTTCCAGTGAACACCCAGAACTCATCTCCTTTAAGATGGACTGATTGGATCTCCTTGCAGTCCAAGGGACTCTCAAGAGTCTTCTCCAACACCACAGTTCAAAAGCATCAGTTCTTCAGTGCTCAGCTTTCTTTACAGTCCAATTCTCACATCCATACATGACCACAGGAAAAACCATAGCCTTGACTAGATAGACCTTTGTTGGCAAAGTAATGTCTCTGCTTTTGAATATACTATCTAGGTTGGTCATAACTTTCCTTCCAAGGAGTAACCGTCTTTTAATTTCATTGCTGCAATCAGCATCTGCAGTGATTTTGGAGCCCAGAAAAATAAAGTTAGCTTCCAATTCTCACATCCATACATGACCACAGGAAAAACCATAGCCTTGACTAGATAGACCTTTGTTGGCAAAGTAATGTCTCTGCTTTTGAATATACTATCTAGGTTGGTCATAACTTTCCTTCCAAGGAGTAACCGTCTTTTAATTTCATTGCTGCAATCAGCATCTGCAGTGATTTTGGAGCCCAGAAAAATAAAGTTAGCTACTGTTTCTACTGTTTCCCCATCTATTTCCCATGAAGTGATGGGACCAGATGCCATTATCTTCGTTTTCTGAATGCTGAGCTTTAAGCCAACTTCTTCACTCTCCTCTTTCACTTTCATCAAGAGGTTTTTTAGTTCTTCTTTACTTTCTACCATAAGACTGGTGTCATCTGCATATCTGAGATTATTGATATTTCTCCTAGCAATCTTGATTCCAGCTTGTGCTTCATTCAGCCCAGCGTTTAGTCAGCAAAGTAATGTCTCTGCTTTTGAATATACTATCTAGGTTGGTCATAACTTTTCTTCCAAGGAGTAAGCGTCTTTTAACTTCATGGCTGCAGTCACCATCTGCAGTGATTTTGGAGCCCCAAAAAATAAAGTCTGACACTGTTTCCACGGTTTCCCCATCTATTTCCCATGAAGTGATGGGACAAGATGCCATGATCTTTGTTTTCTGAATGTTGAGCTTTAAGCCAACTTTTTCACTCTCCTCTTTCACTTTCATCAAGAGGCTTTTTAGCTCCTCTTCACTTTTTGCCATAAGGGTGGTGTCATCTGCATATCTGAGGTGATTGATATTTCTCCCAGCAATCTTGATTCCAGCTTGTGTTTCTTCCAATCCAGCATTTCTCATGATGTGCTCTGCATAGAAGTTAAATAAACAGGGTGACAATATACAGCCTTGACGTACTCCTTTTCCTATTTGGAACCAGTCTGTTGTTCCATGTCCAGTTCTAACTGTTGCTTCCTGACCTGCATACAGATTTCTCAAGAGGGAACATAGCCCCATGCAAAACAGAAAATTGGATTAAAGATTTGCTGAGCATGGCCCCACCCACCAAAGCAAGACCCAGATTCCTCCACAGCCAGTTCCTCCCATCAGGAAGCTTCCACAAGCCTCTTATCCTTCTCCATCAGAGGGCAGACAGACTGAAACCACAATCACAGAAAACTAACAAGACTGATCCCATGGCCCACAGCCTTGTCTAACTCAGTGAAACTATGAGCCGTGCTGGGTAGGGCCACCCGAGACGGATGGGTCATGGTGGAGAGTTCTGACAAAACATGGTCCACTGGAGAAGGGAACAGCAAGCCACTTCAGTATTCTTGCCTTGAGAACCCCAGGAACAGTCAGTTCAGTCGCTCAGTCGTGTCCAACTCTTTGTACAGGAGGCAGTGATCAAAACCATCCCCAAGCAGAAGAAATACAAAAAGGCAAAATGGTTGTCTGAGGAGGCCTTACAAATAGCTGAGAAAAGAAGAGAAGCTAAAGGCAAAGAAGAAAAGGAAAGATATACCCACCTGAATACAGAGTTCCAAAGGAAAGCAAGGAAAGAAAGAGAGCCTTCCTCAATGATCAGTGCAAAGAAATAGAAGAAAACAGTAGAATGGGAAGGACTAGAGAACTCTTCCTTTTCAAGAAAATTAGATAACAAGGGAACATTTCATGCAAAGAGGCACAATAAAGGTCAGAAACAGTATGGACCTAACAGAAGCAGAAGATATTAAGAAGAGGTGGCAAGAATACACGGAAGAACTATACAAAAGAGATCTTAATGACCCAGATAACCACGATGGTGTGATCACTCACCTAGAGCCAGACATCCTGGAGTATGAAGTCAAGTGGGCCTTAGGAAGCACTGAACAAAGCTAGTGGAGGTGACGGAATTCCAGTTGAGCTATTTCAGATCCTGAAAGATGATGCTGTGAAAGTGCCGCATTCAATATGCCAGCAAATTTGGAAAACTCAGCAGTGGCCACAGGACTGGAAAAGGTCAGTTTTCATTCCAATCCCAAAGAAAGGCAATGCCAAAGAATGCTCAAATTACTGCGCAATCGCACTCATCTCACATGCTAACAAAGTAATGCTCAAAATTCTCCAAGTGAGGTGTCAGCAGTATGTGAACCGAGAAGTTCCAGATATGCAAGCTGGATTTAGAAAAGGCAGGGAAACCGAGATCAAATTGCCAACATCCACTGGATCATAGAAAAAGCAAGAGAATTCCAGGAAAACATCTACTTCCTCTTTAAATTGACTACACCAAAGACTTTGACTGTGTGGATCAAAATTCAGTACAGTTCAGTTGCTCAGTCGTGTCCAACTCTTTGAAACCCCATGGACTGCAGCATACCAGGCCTCCCTGTCCATTACCAAAATAAACCGTGGAAAATCCTTAAAGAAATAGGAATACCAGACCACCTTACCTATCTCCTGAGAAATCTGTATGAAGGTTAAGAAGCAACAGTTAGAACCGGACATGGAACAACGGACTGGTTCCAAATTGAGAAAGGAGTATGTCAAGGCTGTATATTGTCACCTTGCTTATTTAACTTCTCTGCAGAGTACATCCTGTGAAATGTCAGGCTGAATGAAGCACAGGCTGGAATCAAGATTGCCAGGAGAAATATCACAACCTCCGATGACGCCACCTTTATGGCAAAAAACTAAGAGGAACTAAAGAGCCTCTTGATGAAGGTGAAAGAGGAGAGTGAAAAAGCTGTCTTAAACTCAGCATTCAAAACACGAAGACCATGGCATCTGCTCCCATCACTTTGTGGAAAATAGATGAGGAAACAATGAAAACAGTGACAGACTTTATTTTCTTGGGTTTCAAAATCACTGCAGATGGTGACTGCAGACGTGAAATTAAAAGACTCTTGCTCCTTGGAATAAAATCTATGACTAACCCAGACAGCATATTAAAAAGCAGACATTACTTTGCTGACAAAGGTCCATCTAGTCAAAGCTATGGTTTTTCCAGTAGTCATGTATGGATGTGAGAGTTGGACCATAAAGAAAGCTGAGTACCAAAGAATTGATGCTTTTGAAGTGTGCTGTTAGAGAAGACTCTTGAGAGTCCCTTGGACTGCCAGGAGATCAAACCAGTCCATCCTAAAGGAAATCAACCCTGAATATCCATTGGAAGGACTGATGCTGAAGCTGAAACTCCAATACTTTGGCTACCTGATGCAAAAACCTGACTCATTGGCAATGACCCTGATGCTGGGAAAGGTTGAAGACAGGAGGAGAAGGGGATGACAGAGGATGAGATGGTTGGATGGCATCACCGACTCAATAGGCGTGAGCTTGAGCAAGCTCTGGGAGTTGCTGATGGAATGAAAAGCCTGGCGTGCTGCAGTCCATGGGGTCACAAAGAATCTGACACGACTGAGCGACTGAACTGAACTGAAAACCTCCCCACCTTACACATCCACCCCCCCCCCCAGTTTTTCCTAACTTCCTAAATGAACTGTCTTTTCCTCAGGGCGTTCCTCAGTAAAACAAAATCACATTGTAAAATTGCCAGGCAAGAAGTCAAACTTACGGAATGTCAGTTAAAACCTTGATTGACAGCTGAGATACAGGCTACAAGGAAGAATTTTTCTAAAGTGAAAGCCACTCAGTCATGTCTGACTCTTTGTAATACCATGGACTGTAGCCCGCCAGGCCCCTCTGTCCATGGGGATTCTCCAGGCAAGAATACTGGAGTGGGTAGCCATTCTCTTTTCCAAGGGATCTTCCCAACCCGGGGATCGAACCCAGGTCTCGCACATTGCTGGTGGATTCTTTACCACCTGAGCCACCAGGGAAGTCCCTAAACTTCAGGGAGAAGGGCAAAAAGCTGTTGTAGAATTTAGAATGAATTTCTAAAGAGTACTAAACAAAATCCTCATTGTCCTACCTAGACTGCCGATCAGCAGCACCTAGTGAGATTAATTAGAAATTCCCTTAGAGGAGGGAAAGTATTTAAAACTAGAAGGATAGAAGAGAGAAGAGCTGTATAGCCTGGCTATGAAGATTTTAAGTGTAAACTAAATTTCAGAAGCCATTTATTAGAGAAGATTGATTGAGGATTCAAAATTGTAAACTATATAGAAAATTTAAAAGCGGTATTCTGATATAAACCCAACAGCTGACATATGGTCTTGTCCTAAATGGGCTCAAACCTGAATTAGGGAACTTAATAAGAGAAAAATAAATTTAAATGTGAAATTGCCATTTAGAAAATACCCAGTATGAGGCTAAACACTTCCAGATACCCTTTGGAAAGTAGGAAATAAGGGGTAGGGGAGAGGTTCAGGAGGAGCGGACGTGTGTAAACCTATGGCTGATTCACGCTGACGCATGGTAGAAACCAATCCAACGTTGTAAAACAATTATCCTCAGTTAAAAATAAATTTAAAAAGAAAGCAGATATTCAATACAAGATATAGCTTTCTAGATAAAACATTGAGAAGCACCTGTTTTAAAAGATTTGGGTGCCTAGATAAGGCCCACAGTAAATGTAAACAGCAGAAGTAACCTTGAAAGCAGCAATATCCCCTTTTGACTAAAAACCAAAATGACAACCCTCTAAAATCTACCCAGTGAAGTCACCCCAAGGGAGATATTATCACCCAACAGCTTCCTGTCCTTCCAAACTTCTAGGGGGAATTGCCTTTAATTGTGGATGTACAACAGTACAGCTTTCTTGTTTATGGTGTGGCTATTGAAAAGACTCGAGGGAAAAAACCTAAGTTAATGGAAGAATTTAGTGAGAACCTTGAATAATCCTGTGTGCCAACTTGTAGCTGGTATTTCAGGATCCTTATGAGAATCTTTTTGTTTTGGTTTAACACAACTACACAGTTAATAAGTAGAATCTGCTTCCAGATAAAACATACTGCTGTCCTTCAACATTATCAGATTATAACGAGTCTGTCTGTGAGAGTATCTGCACTGTGTGCAATTCAAGACATCGCTGGAGAAACAGCAGTGGTCCTAGAGCTCTTGTGGATAAGAGACACCACAGACAGATGGATGGGAGCGCAACGCATGAGAGTTCAGATGGGCTTTCCCTGGCTTGTCATGGATTTGCCACTTTGTCCCGATGTGAATGTGCTGGAGCACGCTCCAGGTGGGCTTATCCAACCACGTGACACCTGTCTAAGAACTATTGTCTGTTGAAGCCCACCCCTCAATTCAGTGATCAAGGCTTTGCCTCCATGCCTCAGAGACATTGCTCGTGTCAATTAAACCATTTTTTTTTTTTACATTAAGCCTTTAAACCTATATTACCACGTGCAGTAAATCCCCTTTGCTAACTGAAACCACCCACGTTTTTCTGCTAGTTGGTTAGTCTGGTTTAGTGTCCATTGTCCAGAGCTTTGACTGCTTCTGCCCAGCGCTGTCCTGACAAGTGTCTGAGCACGTCAATCGCTGTGCAGTCTGAACATCAGCTCTCCATGGGTGAAACTTCCAGGAGAACCAGCAACAGAGCTGAGAAGCTGGACAGTCCTGACGATGTCTCCGGAGTGAGGACCAAGAGCTGGGGGGTGAGAGCCACGTGCTCCTCACACTTGGGGCGAGTTTGCATGTTCTGCGCCCGGAACCTGCTCCCTCCTGGGCAGTAATGCTAGAAGCCAGGAATGTCTTGGCAGGACTCGCCAAGGGCCTTTGATGTACTGTCAGTCAAGGACATTTTGTCTCGGGGGGCTCGGTTTTACAAGCCCCACTGCCGTGTCGGCCCCTCACTTCTGGAAGTTAGGCAGCCAGGCCTGGATTCACTCCAGTAACACCCGGCCAGCAGAGCTGCTCATACAGCTGATGTCAACCCCGCTGAGAACCCGGAAAACCCCCCGGCACTTACAGGCGGTACATCCAGCTGTGTCTTCACGTCGGCGCCTCAGTCGCGGTTTCATCAGGCTGTGTCAAGGCAAGGCCTCTCTCGTATGTTTCCAGCTTTCATCTCCGTGCCTGACAGTGGTTAGGCTTTCAGTGCGCGTCTGAGGAAAACTCAGAAGGTAAAGAAGCAGGGAAGACGTGTTGTGTTTCCCTAGGCAACAGGGCTTGTTGGCAGTAGAACTGTATTTAGAAACTTCGGCACCTGCTACCACCAAGAAATCAGGAAGCCTGGCTTTTAATCCACCCTCCACGGTAACGTGAGAACAAGGCCAGCTCCACGTTTCAGACGGAGCCCTGGGTCACTCAGAGGCCTTGCAGAGCCATGCGGCCCATCTTCGAAAGTTACTTGGCGGAGAAGGAACATGAAGCGGAGCTTTGTTCCGCTGTCTCCAGGCCTGAGCAGTGATAGCCCTTTTCCTTCTGCTCCAAGCCCTCCAGGACACAAGGACCGTTGCCGTTCCCTTTTAAAGCCGTTTGGTGTTGATCACAAATTGTGTTTACCTGGGTGAGCATCCTGGCAGAAGAGGATCCGTGTAAGGAGGGCTGTGGTGGGCCGTCTGCCAGCCTCCTTGTTCCTGGCCGGGAACTGCAGGGGTGCACACACATAGACACGCTGGGTAGTTTGGGGGCACTCCTACTTGTCAGCACTCCTTGTCCCGTGTAGAAATCTCATGGGCCAGGGTTTCCCACATTTGTCCCTGTTGACATTAATCTGTCACTAATTCTTTGCTGTTCAGGCTGTGCTGTGTGTCATACCCTGTCCCACGTGTTGATAATCAGAAACAGTATCAGATAACCAGACATTCCGAATGTTTCCTGGGGTAGGGGAGGGTCATTTGGGTGAGACTGTTGTTGTAGATAAAAGGACAGAGGGCCTCTCACCCCCTTTTCCTTCTTTCTTCTAGAATGATGCCCTTCCCCTTCTCCCCTGCCTTCACCTCTGGCTCCTCTAAGCTTGATTGACTGGTTATGCTTGGAATTAGCTTCTGACTCTTGAAAAACACAATCACATCACAGTGTTCGCACCACACGCCTCTCTCCCTGCGTTAGCCTCTTCCTAGGCAAAGATGGTGTCTTCATCCTCTTACCCCCAGCAGCCAGCCAGGAATACTCACTCAGTGTGCCCATTGAATTGATGTTGCTGTCCCAGAGCTGGTAACAGAGGTGGGTGCTGCTTGGATTTCTGATCTAACTTACACATGTGAATGAGGTTCAAGGGGTCACCCTTGGCAATGAGTGGGAGGGGCTGAACTCTTGTGGTTCCTGAATCTTGCATCACAGGGTCAGATTACTAAGAGTTAACAAAAAGCGGGAGGTGCGGGTGGAGAGAAGATGGGGACTGAGCCCTCCCGGGTGCTGGAGCAGTTGCTGGACCTTAAATGCTCCTTGCACGGAGCTAGTGAGGCTGGGGGCTGCATCTCTCAGCCAGGGCCCGCCTAAGGGTCGCACGCCCAAGGCGCTTCGCCTCGGCGGAGACACAGCAGTTTGTTTCCCTAGAGTCGAGCGTCCCCCAAGTGTCGGGGACAAGCTGCGCGGCCCCGGGGCGTGTGGCCGCCGAGAGGGCTGGTGCGTCAGCGCAGTAGTTCTCGCCGCGTGGCCTCCCCGCCCTCCCCTTTCTCCCCGCAGCGGCCGCGGGCTGCAGCCGCAACTCCGCTCTGGGGGAAGCCCGGTAGGATGTGGAGAAGAGACAGGGGCAGGGGTGGCCCCAGAAAGCAGCACCACGGCCCACGGGAGCAGATCACAGATGCAGGCTCTGAGACAGGCGTGTGAGCAACATCTGATCTTGCATCAGGAGAGGAGGATACTGAGAATGACAGTAATCCATGAGACACCACATATTTGCAAAACTAATTGCTATAATTTGCAAAGAAAAAATTAGATGGGGTTGAAACACTAACGTGCTTTGCCTGGTATATTCCTGCCAAGTCAGATCACCGCCCCTCTTCCCACCCCCTCAAACATCCCCTCTTAAGCACAGGAATGTGCACGTTTATCTTTTATCTGGTGCAGCCCTGGACACCAGCTTCTTCAGACATTCTAAAGGCGGTTATAGATATACAGAATTTTCAAGCCTAGTGGAACCCTGTAGAATTCTATAGTTCAGACCCTCATACATGTGAGGAAATTAATCATGCATGAGCGATGTCATGCTCTGTGAGCAGAGCAGAATGGGTGATGCTTTCTCTCTCCCACTTGACCCCCTTCCCTTCCTCCCCTCCCTTGCCCCAAAATACTAAAAACTTTCCACTTCCCACTAACGTGGGGGAAGGTGTGCCGGAGAAAAGGCCTGTGCAAATGCAAGCAAAGTGTTTTTTAAGGCTCCCTGTCACACCCACCTGCGCGGTTTCCGACGTGGGCGAGACGCTGTTGGTCTT
>SJXQ01009611.1:165414-211713 GCA_006408695.1 Aepyceros melampus | reverse complement strand
GATCTCCTGCATCCGTGGGAGACGGTGTGGCGGAGGGGCGGGCGATGGGCTGCAAGCCGGCGGCAGATCTGAAGTCCTCGGAGGCTGGGGGCTGCATCTCTCAGCCAGGGCCCGCCTAAGGGTCGCACGCCCAAGGCGCTTCGCCTCGGCGGAGACACAGCAGTTTGTTTCCCTAGAGTCGAGCGTCCCCCAAGTGTCGGGGACAAGCTGCGCGGCCCCGGGGCGTGTGGCCGCCGAGAGGGCTGGTGCGTCAGCGCAGTAGTTCTCGCCGCGTGGCCTCCCCGCCCTCCCCTTTCTCCCCGCAGCGGCCGCGGGCTGCAGCCGCAACTCCGCTCTGGGGGAAGCCCGGTAGGGACCTGCCTTCTGCTCGGCCCCGGCCCCTTCCCGCCCCGTGTTGGGCCGCGGCCCCGCAGAGCGAGTGCTGGCGCGCCCACCCGGACCCGCCTGATCAAACTGGGGAGCCAGCCTACGTAAAGCATCAGCTGATGAGGCCGCCTCTCGGCCCCGAGCGCGCCGCGCTGGCGCTGTCCCGGGTGCTGCCGGCTGTCCCCGCCCCGGCCCGCGCGCGCGGAGCTTGCTGCTGTCCTTGGTGCTGCCGCTTCTCCCCTAAATGAGCGCCCCTCGTGGAACGAGTTTACCAAAGAACTTTCCTTGAAATATTTCCCTAAGCACTCCAAACCCATGTCCTTTCTAGGGGTGGTCTCGATACCTTGAGAGGGTTCTTCGCTTTCCACAGGTCTTTCTTTTAATACCTGTCTTCTGAGTTAAGCTTCCGAGTAAAAATCTTTCCTGGCGGCTCAGACAGTAAAGCGTCTGCTTGCAATGCGGGAGACCCGGGTTCAGTCCCTGGGTCGGGAAGATCCTCTGGAGAAGGAAATGGCAACCCACTCCAGTGCTCTTACCTGGAAAATTTCATGGACAGGGGAACCTGGCGGGATGCAGTCCATGGGGTCGCAAGGGTCCAAGACGACTGAGCGACTTTACTTTCCGAGTTAAGGGTCTAATATGATTTCACTGGCTTTTCAGCTCTGAAAGGTTTCAGTACCTGATTGCATGCTTCTTATACCACACCTGGCACTTCCCTTAGAGGGCTGTTTTCCTTTAAGAAGGAAGAGCAGAATAGCAGTTGCCTGCTGTCCTAGAGGTGCTGAGGTATTGGAGCGATAATATTTAGACCATTTTCTCCAAGTCATAGAGAGATTGCAGTCTCCAGTGAGCTCTACCACATTTGCTTCTTATGAAGGGGAAAAAATGGATGCAAGTTGTTATAAAAGCTCCATCTCACTTACAAAAAGGAAGTGGGCGCATTTAACTCTTTCCCCACACACACTCACATAGCCACACGAACAAACCCACAGTAACTGAGAAAATATCAAAGTTCCTACACAGAAGTCATGATTTAAAGCATTCACAGATAGACACATGATATAGCAAGATAAAATAACTTAAAATCAGGAAAATGAGATGACAGAAAAGTAAGATGGCATTAAGCTTTCTGTTTTGACAAAGTGCATACAATGGGTGTCGATGAATCCTATTCATTCACAAGTGGTTGTCCACAAATTTGGCTGGAAACTTTTTAGCTGTTTGAAAATGAGAAAAAATAGGGCTTCCCAGGTGGCACTACTGGTAAAGAACTTGCCTGCTAATGCAGGAGACATAAAAGACACAGTTTTGATCCCTGGGTGGGGAAGATCCCCTGGAGGGGGGCACGGCAACCCACTCCAGTATTCTTGCCCGGAGAACCCCATGGACAGAGGAGCCTGGCGGGCTGCAGTCCACAGGGTCTCAGAGAGTCAGACACGACTGAAGTGACTGAGCACGCACACACCAGGTTCTGCTCCTAAGGGAGTGAAACAAGCCCCGGGAGACTGCTCTGAGAAGAGAGAAGTCCCCGCTCCCTGTGAGCTCAGAGGAGAGGACACAGCTAGGGAATGTTGATGAGAATGTTGTTCAGTAAATTAAGGGTATTTGCAGAGCCCTTCCCCAAATGTCTCCTGGAAACAGCTGATGGTGGCTGCCTTGCGCACCGCTACTCCGCGTGGCTCTAGTCAAGGGGCAGACCTGGTTGTTTAGAGAACATCACGTTTTCGGAGTCACAGAGCTAATTAAAATGAGATGTAGACAGTCTCCTTCTTTGGGAAAAAAAAAAAAAGTGCTCTGAACAGTTCTGCCTTCTGTTGCAGGGGTCCATGCCTGGGTGGGATGGCTGAGCCGTACTTATGGTTAAGGAAGGCCTGGATGATGACAGGTGTCAGAACAGATGTGGAAGACATCGTGTGTGTTCAGTCACGGCAGTCCTGTCTGACTCTTTGTGACCCTGTGGGCTGCAGCCCAGCAGGCTCCTCTGTCCGTGGGACTCTGCAGGTAAGAATACTGGAGTGGGTTGTCTTGCCCTCCTCCAGGGGGTCTTCCCAACCTGTATCTCCTGCATTTACAGGCAGGTTCTTTAGCTTTAGTGCTACCTGGGAAGCCCTTGGAAGACATCACGGGCTTGAAGTGATATCCTACCCCACCCCCCAGGACTGCCTGGCACAGCTGTCTGTACTGATCATTAAGTGAGCAGCTGTCCCATAAGGGACAAAGCCAGGGATAGCTGAGGATATTTTGTGCAAATGGAAGCATCATAAGCTTGAGAATTGATGAGAATGCTCTAAGAAAGAGGAGATCCAACAGAATATTTCCAGAAGAGCCAATTTCTGTTCAGAAATCCTGTTTTATTTTCTTACACAGACACAAAGGAAAGATCAGAACATTTCAGCTTTTTAATCTTAAAGCATGGCCACAGGCTTAGCTTGAAAAAATGCAAACAGGTGTAAAGCTCTCATCTGCCACAAAGCACTTCAGAAATGCCAGTTTTGGGGAATAGGATTTTCTTGTTTACTGCATGTAGTCCGTATCCCCTCTCTCCCAAACCCTCATTTTGAAGTCCTGATCTCTAGTACCTCAGAATGTGAGTGTATTTGGAAATAGGGTCTTGAGAGAGAAGATTAAGTTAGAGTGGGCTATTAGAGTGGGCCCTTGTTGAATCTGACTTGCATTCTTAGAGAAGAGGAAGCTGGACACACAGCAGCACCAGGGATATTGGTGTACCGAGGAAAGACAGCAAAGACCCAGCAAAGAGGAGGCCATTTAAAGCCCAGGGCGAGGCCTCAGGAGAAGCCACACCTGACGACGCCTTGCTTTGGGGCTTCCAGCCAGCAGAACTGTCAAACGTAAAGTAAATTCCTGTTGCTTAAGTTGCTGTGTGCTGTTTCGATACAGCCCTCTAGCAAATGAATACACTATCAGCAAAAGCTACTTGCTGAAAAGATGCAACCAGATAACTAACTGGGTGATAGGCTGTGTGGTGGTTTTATAGACACATTAACCAATTGTAGGACAGCTACCAGAATGTGTCCTTATAAAACGTAATTTGTGGCCATTCTGGCAATAATTAGATTGCAGGCTCAGTGGTCTATTGAAGTTACTTACAGTTTGTGATTAAGCCAAAGAAGCATATAGAAGATGGCTTATTTTACATTTTCTTATTTTCTTATTAGGAAAGTATGCATCTGTTTCATTCAAGTAGGAGCTGATTCTTAACCGAAAGTTTGAAAGTAAGAAAAAAATTGGAAACGCAGAATAGAACCTAATTCTGCTCCACTTGCAAGGATCTGATGAGTAAGATTTTTTTCCTACCCACCCTGCTGCTGCTGCTAAATCGCTTCAGTCGTGTCCGACTCTGTGCTACCCCATAGATGGAAGCTCACCAGGCTCCACCATCCCTGGGACTCTCCAAGCAAGAACACTGGAGTGGGTTGCCATTTCCTTCTCCAATGCATGAAAGTGAAAAGTGAAAGTGAAGTCACTGAGTCGTGTCCAACTCTCAGCAACCCCATGGACTGCAGCCTACCAGGCTCCATGGGATTTTCCAAGCAAGAGTACTGGAGTGGGGTGCCACACCCTAACCACCCCAATTTTATGAAATCAATGATTCGTTAACAGATAATCCTTCTTACAGAACATCTGTATTATATACCAGAATTAAATGATATTCCCATGTGATCATACATCAGAAATTTCTACGGGGAATTCTCTCAATGGTTATTTCTCCAGTTCCCAAGTGCATGATGGGAATACGCTTCATGGCAGTGGGCAGACCCCCTGCTTCCTTGACCTGGGCGAGTGGAAGCTGTTGCAATAAGGAAGGCCGAAAGAACGTCCCCAAACCATCTCCCCTGCTGGCAGGCGAGACAGCAGCCAGAGCAGCACATGGCGGGGGGCGTCCACGCGAGCTCCGTCCTTGGTCGCGGCAGCCCCAGTGGCGTCCTGTGGGGCACGGGGGTCAGCCCCGAGCTCGGTTGTGCAGGACTGGACCGCATCCCGGCTAGCGTGGGTGAGTACAGCCTTCAGAGCCTGGCGGGCAGCCACCGATCCAGCTCCACTCCTGTCGCTCTGGAGAGTCAGAGCGGCTCCGGCTCCCTTGCAGCAGCCAGCGGCAACCAGGACGAGGTTCCTGCACCAGGGCGAGGCTAGCTTTCCCTCCCGCTGCCTCCAAATGGTCTGAAGGGCCCTGGGTCATCTAGACTGGTGGTTTTCAGAGTGTGGTTCCTAATCCCTTCCAGTGGCTCTGCAAGGTCCGAACTGTTTTCACAATAACAGAAAGATATCATTGGCTTTTCCCATGGTGTTGGCGTTTCATCAAGGGTGTGGGTGGATGGGGAGGAGACCTGCCCAGCGCTCGCGCAGAGTGGCTGTGTGAAGCTGCAGCTGTCGTCATAGGCCTTCCTCACTGCTGTGCTCTCACAGGAAAAGGGGAACTCTAAGGGTTCACTTAAAGGTGTCCTAGGGAAGCAGAGACATCACTTTGCCAACAAAGGTCCGTCTGGTCAAAGCTGTGGTTTTTCCAGTGGTCATGTGCAGATGTGAGAGTTGGACTACAGAGAAGGCTGAGCACTGAAGAATTGATGGTTTTGAACTGCGGTGTTGGAGAAGACTCTTGAGAGCCCCTTGGACTGCAAGGAGATCCAACCAGTCCATCCTAAAGGAAATATTCATTGGAAGGCTGATGCTAAAGCTCCAATACTTTGGTTACCTGATGCAA
Organism: Aepyceros melampus; assembly: GCA_006408695.1. Classification (NCBI taxonomy): domain Eukaryota; kingdom Metazoa; phylum Chordata; class Mammalia; order Artiodactyla; family Bovidae; genus Aepyceros; species Aepyceros melampus. The sequence goes on along the minus strand of SJXQ01009611.1, from coordinate 206,627 downwards.
AGAGCTAACTCATTGGAAAAGACCCTGATGCTGGGAAAGATTGCAGGAGGGAGAAGGGGACGACAGAGGATGAGATGGCTGGATGGCATCACCAACTCAGTGGACATGGGTTTGGATAAACTCCGGGAGTTGGCGACAGACAGGGAGGCCTGGCGTGCTGCAGTCCATGGGGTCACAAAGAGGCAGACATGACTGAGCGACTAAACAACAGCGCTGTTGACCTCTATCCCAGGGCTTGGCGAAGGCAAGCAGAAGACCCAGAGAGCCAGTTTTCTGGAGAAGAAATACCTTGGTACTTACTATCTTTTATTCTGCCTGCTGAAGTTACTCACTAGCCTAAAACAAATGAGCCACTGATGGTGATGAGACTTTTGAACTAGTGTCTGCTAGAAGAAGAGGACCCTTCTTAACGAGTTTCAGTCTTCTGTCCTGAGGGGGCTGAGCTTGAATGCTCCAATTACCATTACACTGGTAAAGGTAAAGTGCCGCCTTGGGAGGGCTCTAACGCGGCGAGAAACGTCACCTCCTGTAAATAAGCGAGTGTACTTCACTCCCGGAACAGGACATTCCAGACATTCCTAGTGTGCTTCCCCCAGCCCCTCTTTTCTCCCTCCAGTGTCCGGATGAAAGGGCAAGAAAACAGTACCGCTCGGGGAGCGGGGGAACAGGCGGCCTCCCATCTCTGTGCCTGCAGCGGGCAGTTTCCTGCCTCCCTGGCTGGCCAGGCATGTTTCAGGGAGCTGACATTTTCTCTGGGGCAGCGGGGCGAGCAGCAGCGACCGTGGCATTTGGGGAGGTCAAGTCTTTGCAGTCACCGGAGCCGTCTGGCCTTCTGAAGAATGGCTGAGAGCACTGTTGGGGGAAACCTATGCCTCCTTTGCACATGAAAGGACGTCGGGGACTTCCCTGGTGGCCCAGTGGTTGAGACTCTGCACCTCCAACGCAAGGGCTGTGGCTTCCATCCCTGGGCGGGGAACTAAGATACAGGTGGTGAGGAGCGCGGCCAAAAAAGAGAAAAGGACATGGGTTCTTGAGAATCCCTGAAGCCCGGAGTTGCAGACTGGCCCTTTCTCAAGCCAGTCCCTGAACTGCCCACGCCTCCCTCCCTGCCATGGGGTGGGGGCGGGAGGAAGGTTGCCCAGATCTTGGCTTCTCCTTTGCTTCTCATCCTCGTGTTACCTCCTGGGTCAGGGAGTCGATGTGGATATTCTGCAGCCTAGGTTTTCCGTTCTGGCTGAGCACTCAGGAACTGTCTGCACACTCACTGGACTCCCCCCGCCCTTGCACTGGGGCTCAGAGCCTCTCATCTGGCCTCTGTAACCCTCTGGCTGGGGGACTGCGATGGAACGCGGACACCTGAGAGATTCACATCAACAAGGATACGGTTTCTTATCCGAGTCGCTCCCCATCAAAACCGAGATGGAGACCTGGGTACAAGTAATCTGGGGGGAGTTGACCTCAGAGAGCAGGAGTGGAGGAGCAGGGAGAGGGGACAGGAAGCCAAGGAGAGAGAGCAGTGCAGAGTTCCTTACAGAGCTGACGCCCCAGACATCCAGCTTCCAGTCACCTGGAGGTAAGGCATGCCCTTAAAGCTGGCCTCACCTTAGGACTGGAGTCAAACTTTCATCCACGGACTTCTCAGTGGTTTTTGGAATTGCCCCAGGGCTGTCAGCTTCACCACCTCCCTCCTTCTGGGCCGGCTTCTGCGTGCAGGCCAGTCAGTCCCCCAGCAGTAAAAAAGCCCCAGGACAGTACTGTCCAGCACCCGAGCTCCATTTGAGAGTGGAGCCTGGATGGGAGCGGTGTTTGAGGAGCATAGAGACCTGTGTGTGTGTGGCTGAGTCCATTCGATGTTTCGCCTATAAGCTACCACAGCATTGTACATCACCTATACCCCAATGCAAAACAAAAAGCTTAAAGTTTGGAAAAAAAAAAAAAAAGAAAGAAAGCCCCCGGACAGGAGAGTGGGGAGCCCAAAGGAGCGTGCCATCAGCGTCCTTGTGTGAGCTGAGTCCACCCATCCACAGCTGAGGTCAGAGCTGGACCCAGCCAGGCCAGCGCTTCCTGTCAAGTCACAGGCCCCTCTGAAGAGGCCTGAAGACAGTTTATAGGATACATGTGTGGCCACGCTGCAGAGAGTCTCCAAAGGGGCCCAGCCTGCTGCTCGGTCAGCAGGCGCTGGTCTGTGATCAGACCTAGGTCTGGGGACTGGGCCAGGGAGCCTGCAGCGTCACCACGGCAGCTGGAGTGGGATCTCTGCCTACCTGACCTGGACTTTTGTCTGAGGAAAGTAGCCCCTCATTGGGTTGACCCTGTGGTTTATTCCTAGGGACCCCATGCTTGGGGAGCTACCATGAGGGATCCCGTGGGTCAGGAAGCTTTCTTTGATGAGCTTTCTGTCCTCAAGGTCTGGTAGACAATTGTCAACCATGTCTCTGACAGGTGTTTCCTTTCTGGGATCCCGATTTTTCAGCTCAAAGCAGGGAGCTTATTTCAATGTGCCATTTTCCTTTCGTCCTCTCTCTCACAGAACTCAAGGGTGTCTGTGCTTCCCTTAACAGTGTACTTCTGAAAACTTACTCTATTGTGGAAAGTTTCAAGCATGCATAAACCAGACTGATGCATTTAGAGTGACACCCTCCCACACCCCTCACTCTACTCCAGCACACAGCTCACGGCCAGTCTCGCTCCACCCGGGGTGCTTTCTCTCCTGAGCTGCTTTGAAGCAAACCTAATCATATTATTACATCCATAATTATGTGAGCATATATCTCTACGACAAAGACTGTGTTAAACGACATAATCACATGCATTATCACACATAAAAAGATTAACACCAGTTCCTTAGCATCCAATCTCCAGGTGGCGTTCAAATTTGGAAATTTTTTAAAGTTGTTGAAATCAGGATTCAAACAGGGTCCACACTTTATATTTGGTGTATATGTCTGAAATCTTTTAAACCTATCACCTTTTAAAAATTCTTACAACACATTTATTGAAAAGGCTTGATCATTTGTTGTATACATCGTGCATCTCAAAATTTAAAGTTTAGGCAGATCACCTAAGGATCTTTCGAAAACACAGTTTCTGGCCTTCCTTGGTGGCTCGGTGATAAAGAATGCGCCTGCCAACGCGGGAGATGCGGGTTCAGCCCCTGATCCAGAGGATCCCGTGTGCCACAGAGCAGCTACGCACGTGTGCTGTGCCAGAACCACTGAGCCTGTGCTCTGGAGCCCGGGAGCCGCAGCCAACGGGCCCTTGCGCTGCGGCTGCCGAGGCCCCACACCCTAGAGCCTGCACACCCCAACAGGAGAAGCCTCCACGAGCCGAAGCCCGCACACCGCCGCTAGAGAAAAGCCCACACCGTGGCGGAGACCCAGCACAGCCAAACATAAATGAACACAACCCTGAAGACGCCGCTTCTGATGGAGTAGGTTCGGGGGCGGGCCTAAGCATTAGCATTTCTAGCAAGCTCCCTTGGGATGTCCCGGCTACTAGCCCCCTGATCAAACCGAACCACTCTTTTTCCTCCAGTTTCAGTGACATGTAGTTAACAGGTTTAAAATGTACAGCATAATGATTTGACTTAACATATGTCATGGAATGGTGTCCTCAATAAGTTCAGTGACCATCCATCATCTCATATAGGAACCAAAGAGAAGAAAAAGAAAAAGCTTCTTTCCTTGTGCTGAGAACTCTTAGGATCTACGTAAGGACTTTGATACGTAACACACAGCTGTGTTAGCTGCATTCATCACGTTGCACGTTACATTCCTAGTATGTACGTACTTTCTAATGGGAGTTCATACCTTTTGACCTCTTCCAGACAGTTCCCTTCCCCCTGTGCCCACCTTTGATAACCACAAACGTGATCTCTTTTTCTTTCCTTCTTCTTTTTTTTTTTTTTGCTGCACCGTGAGGTGTGTGAGATCTTAGTTCCTCCACCAGGGATTGAACCCCAAGCCCACAGCAGCGAATGTGTCTAGTTCTAACTATTGGACTGCTAGGGAATTCCCTAATCTCATTTTCTATGAGCTTGTTATTGAAGTTTATTGACCTACAACACTATGTTAGCTCCTGGTGTACAACATAGAGACTCAGGGTTTTCATAATTTCAAAATGATCACCACAATAAGTCGTTTCCATCTATTACCATGTAAATGTATATATATACACACACATCACATCTTCTTTATCCATTGTCTATCAGTGGGCACTTCCACATTCTGGCCATTGTTAATAATGCTGCAGTGGACGTTGGAGTGCATATATCTGTTAGAACTAGTATTTTCATTTTCTTCAAATAAATGCCCAGGAGCGGAGTTGCAGGGCACACGGTAGCTCTACTGTTAACTCTTTAAGGCTCCTCCATGCTCTTTTCCACAGTGGCTGGGCTAATCTACCTCCCTTCCCATCAGCATGAGGGTTCTCTTTTCTCCACATCCCCAGTAGCGCTTGTTCTTTGCTGGCTTTTTGATAATGCCTATTCTGGCTTGTGTGGGGCATTGTCATGCTACGGTTCTGAATCACTTTCTCTGATAGTGATGTTTGTCTTTTCATGTACTTGTTGGCAGTCTGTTTGTCTTCTTTGAAAAATGTTTATTCAGGCCTTCTGCCCATTTTTTTTTTAAACTGTGTTGTTTATTTTTTGATGTTGAGTTGTATGAGTATGATATATACAAGTATATTCTTTGCGTATTAACCTGAATTGGACATATTGTTTACAAATACCTTCTCCCATTCAGTAGGCAGCCTTTTTGTTTTGTCCATAGTTTCCTTCATTGTACAGAAGCTTTTCAGTTTGATGTAGAACTGTTTGTTATTTTTGTTCTTGCTTCCCTTGCCTGATGATACATATCCAAAAAAAATTTACTAAGATCAGTGTTAAAGGGCATACTGCCTGGGACTTCCCTTGTGGCCCAGTGGCTGAGACTCTGCACTTGCAATGCAGGCAGGCCGAGTTCAGTCCCTGGCCAGGGAACTAGGTCTCACAAGCCACAACTGAACAGTCTGCATGCTGCAATGTAGATCAAAAACCTTGCGTGCTGCAACTAAGACCCTGCACAGCCAAAAAAAAATACTGCCTATGTTTTCTTCTAAAAGTTTTACGAGTCTTACATTTCAGTCTTTAATCCATTTTGAATTTATTTTTGTTCATGGTGTGAGAAAGTCATCCAGCTTGATTCTTTTGTGTGTTGCTGTCCAGCTTTCCCACCACCATTTATTGAAGACGCTGTCTTTTCCTCCTTGTATATTCTTGCCTCTTTTGTTGTAGGTTAATTGCCCAGATAAATGTAGGTTCATTTCTGGGCTCTCTGCTCTGTTTCATTGGTCTTTGATCATGTTTTTGAGTCAGTACCATACATTTGAATTACTGTAGATTTAAAATCAGAGAATGGGATACCTCCAGCATTTATCTTCTTTCTTAAGGTTGTTTTAGCTATTCAGCATCTTTGGTGCTTTCTTACCAGTTTTAGAATTATTTGTTCTCGTTTTTTGAAAACTCTCATGATCTTTTGATAGAGATTGTATCATTTTAACAGTAATAATTCTTCCATTCCATGAACTAGCTGTATCTTTTCCTTGGGATCATCTTCAGTCTCTTTCATCAGTGTCTGCTATTTTACTGAGTACAGGTATTTTACATTCTTAGTTAGATTTATTCCTGGGTATTTTGTTCTTTTTGATACAATCATAAATGGAGTTGTTTTCTTAATTTCTCTTTCTGATAGTTCATTGTTGTGCATAGAAATGCAACTGATTTCTGCCTATTGATTTTGTATTCTGAACTTTACTGAACTCATTGATGAGAGCTCTAGTTTTTTGGTGGCATATCGAGAGGGATTTTTAATGCATCATGTAATCTACAAATAGTGACAGTTTTAGTCCAGTTCGAGCTCCTTTTACTTCTTTTTCCTGTCTGCTTGCTGTGACTAGGACTGCCAATACTATGTTGAATAAAAGTGGTAGGAGTGGGCATTCACTTGTTGCTAATCTTAGAGGAAAGATTTCATCATTTCGCTGTTGAGAATGATGTTAGCTGCGGCCTGGTTGTATATCACCTTTGTTATGTTGAGGTATATTCCCTCTGTGCCACTTTGTTGAGAATTTTTCGTAAATGGATATTAGATTCTGCCACACGCTTTCTCTGCATCTGTGAGATGAGCAGAGGCTCTATTCCTAGATCTGTTAATGTGGTGAATCACACCCATTGGTTTGTTGATATTGAACCATCCTTGCCTCCCTGGGCTGAATCCCATTTGATCACTCTCTTTTTTTCTCGATGAGGCTGGCTCAGAGTCTATCAGTTTTTTAATATCCTTTGGAAAACCAGCTCTTAGTTTCATTGATCTCTTCTGTTGTTTTTGAAGCCTCTGTTTATTTCTGCTCTGACCTTTATTATTTGTTTCCTTTCACTGTTAATAATTTGGGGTTTTGCTTGTTCTTTTCTTCTTCCTTTAGGTGTAAGGTTAGGTTGTTTGTGTGATTCTCCTCATTTCCAGAGGTAGAGGCTTGTGTTGCCGTAAACTTCCCTCTTGGGACTGTCTTTGCTGCCTCCCATAGATTTTGGATCATTGTGTTATCTTCATTTATCTCGATATATTTTTAAAATTTATTCTTTGAGAACTTCAGTGATTCATTGGTTGTTTAGTAGCACTTTGTTTAGCCTACATGTATTTGCGGGTTTTTTGGTGAGAGTACTTTCTGGATTATGTTATAACAGACACATAATAAATCGTGATAAGATTAATCAGGGTTCAGGTGACGTCAAGCAGATCAATCCATTATAACGGTCCCCTTCAGCTTTCCACTTATCAGTTTTTTCCATTTATCTCACTTTAGGTTGCAACATGGTGATATTCTGTAATTTCTTATTCAATTAGTAGCTGAAATTTTTGTACAAAAATTTTTTATGAATGATGTATTTATTGAATGCCTTGAAGTACGGTTGACATCGGTAGAGTAAGTGATGTATTCTGCCTCTTTATTTCTGGCTGCTGAACACTTGAAGTGTGGCTAGCTCTAATTAGGATGTGCTACCAAGTGTAAAATGCGCACCAGGTTTCAGACTTGCTGTGAAAAATGAATGCAAAATATCCCATTAATTATTTTCTTGCTGACTAGAGGTTGAAGTAATAGTATTTTTGGATATATTAATTTAATTTCACCTCTTCTTTTGTACTTTTCTAAAAAATGTACCTACTAGAAAAACATTTTAATTCCATAGTGGCTTACATTGGTGTTCACATACTATTTCAGTTGAACATCCCAGTGCCGGACTAAGACAGGGAATGTCCAGTATCTCCACCTCACTGACGCTGGCTGAGGGATCCAGGACCAGGGGCCATTCCCCGTGGCTCTGTGAGTCCTGAGTCCCAGGAGAGGACGTCTGCATCAACAAAGTCACCCCAACCCAATCATGTATTTTATCTTTCTTAGCCTGGTGCCTGGAGCACATTTCCACAAATCTTGTCTTGAAAAGTGAAAGTTAAAGTCACTGAGTCATGTCTGGCTTCTTGCGACCCCATGTCCTGTAGCCTGTCAGGCTCCTCTGTCCATGGAATTCTCCACGCCATGGTACTGGAGTGGGTAGCCTTTCACTTCTCCAGGGGATCTGCCCAACCCAGAGACTGAACCCAGGTCTCCCGCATTGCAAGTGGATTCTTTACTGTCTGAGCCACGAGGGAAGCCCAAGAATACTGGAATGGGTAGTCTATCCCTTCTCCAGGGGATTTTCCTGACCCAGGAATCGAATTAGGGTCTCCTGCATTGCGGGTGGATTATTTACCAGCTGAGCTACCAGGGAGTCCCAAATCTTGTCTTGGTTTCCACCAATTCAAATTATTTAGATCTTGAAATTCTTCCCCATAAGAGTGTTTTCTCCAAGAGCCAAATTGGAGTTCTATGTAAGACCTTGTTTTAAAAATAATTGAACCTCAGGGGACTTCCCTGGCAGTTCAGTGGTTAAGACTCCAAGCTTCCACTGAAGGGGCGTGGGGTTGATCCCTGGTCTGGGAACTAAGATCCCTCATGCCACATGGTGTGGCAAAAAAAAAAAGTATTTAAAAAAATGTAAAAAGAATTGAACACCATTTTCTTTGATAATCTCTTGGGTTCTTCCCTGACTCAAAGTCCTCAGTTCCTTTCAGTTCACCTCATTCAGTTCACTTCGGTTCAGTCGCTCAGTCCTGTTCACCTCATTAGCGCCAAGCATTCCACACCGCGTTTGCTGGCAGGGACCACAGTCGGTTGTGTGCCGACACGCGCCGGAAGATGGTTCTGCAAAACGGAAGGCTGAGTCAAAACCATCGGCACAGTTTCCTCGGCAGAAACAAGCATTTGCTGCACATGCCAAACACAGGTGGTACTGGCACTTGCGCTTTTGAATTGGTTGGAAAGTCTAAAACCAGAAAGAAAGTAAACCCAGTCCGCGCCCGGCCGCCCCAGGCAGTGCCTGAAATGTTCGCCCCGCCAGGACCGGGCCCACACGCGGCCGGGAGGGGCACTGGGCCTGTGCAGAGGAGGGTCTCTCGGCAGGTGACTCGTAGCCTTGTCTGGTGAAAAGCCGCGGGTCCGCGTCTCTCGTCCTCCTCTGGGCGCGCCTGCCGCCTTCTTCAGTAAACGGACGGTGGGGACTTTCCGGCTCCCGCGGGGTCTGCGTTGAGTGATCGCGTGTTCATTTTGTCTCTAAATCTTGCGCCATCCTCTCCCTGCCCCGTGGGGGCTCCCACGCTCCGATTCAGAGCCAGAGCTGCACGCACTCCTAATGCCCCTTGTTTCAGCCCGGCAAGGCCCCCCTTCCTTCAGCTCTTGCGGGAGGAAGAGAGCTGTGAGTACATTCAGATGATGCTCATCTGAGTAGAAAGTGAAGTGAAATCATGAAAATGGGTCAAGATCTTACATGCTATGCGTGCACCTTACTAGAATTCCCCCAAGGTTAAGCTCAGCCATTCCAAGACAGGATCTATGGGTACAGCTAAATAAATGGTGTGTATGTGTTGAATATATCCACACGTATACATAGCGTGTGTAAATATGCATAAAATATTTAAGAAATTAGACTTTGAAGTGTTTGAGTTCAAATTCCCCAAAGCCGACAAAACCAATGTATGTCTTGCTGACATTAGCATTCAAAAAAACCACTTTTTGCTGAGAAAAATTTGAGGTTTCCATAGTTCAGAATTTAATGTATTCAGTACTTCACTTGGAAAAAAAAATCTGTGTAAATCAAAGAGATGGTTCTAACCATTTAGAACATGATGTCTCACTGTTTTCAGTTCCAAACGCTTTGTTTTCCTTACCAGTCTTATACTGCCCTTAATTGTAAAAGGGGGAAATATTGTGCATAAAAAATATAAATTTTCAACAAAACACTTATATTTGATCAGAAATCAGTAAAGAGAAATCTGAAACTAACTTTTAACAACTTTAACCAAAATGATGTGTTGGGGATAATAGTTCTGAAACAAGTACCGGTGTATTTGCCTTCTAGGTCCCAGAGTAGACGGGGCGTTCAGAGAGGACCTGTCGGTAGGAGGATTCCGCAGAAGCTGGAGCGCGTGGGGCTGCGGCGCCGCGGACGGTCCCAGGAGCATAGCGGGTTAGAAACAAGGGAGGGCGGGCCTCATCCCTGCGCTCAGAAGCCATAGGAGGGTGGAGTTCTACAACAGGAGTGAAAATACAGCAGATATTGGGACTTCCCTGGGCGTCCGGTGGTGGTTAAAACTCCACGCTACAAACGCAGGAGGTCCGGAAACTAAGATCCTACGTGCCTCGTGGTGAGGGCAAAACGTTAAAACAAACAAACAAACAAAAAAACCCCAGATACTTCATATGTGAAAGTGGCCAAATGGCCAGCAAGTGTTAAAGTCCTCAAAGAAATGAAAATCCCTGCGCCACCGCTCGCGCGGCAGGGCGGCCCGCGGGAAAAAGACAGCGCCGCCCCTGGCAGGAACGAAACGGCGCGGCCGCCTGGGAAAATGTACTCGCGCGTTCCTCCGACACAGCGATTCCGCGGCCAGACTGCGTATCCAGCCTAACGCGCGCATCTGCCCACCAAGTGGCGTGCGTGGAGATGCTCGTCGTGGCGCGCTCGCAGCCGCGAGAAGCTGAAAGCCGCGCCAGCGCCCGAGGATCGCCGTGCGGGTGGACCGCTGTGGCGCACGTGCCGGGACCGCGGCCAGCCCTGTGGATGGAGAGCCCGCAAGGAGGACACTCCGTGCGGGAGCATGAGTGGCTCTCACAGACTATAATGTTGAGCCAAAGACAAGACACAAAATACGTGAATCCGTTTGTATAGACTTAAGAACAGAAAAACGGCTCTAAGATATCAGAAGTCAGGACAGGAAGCTGAGGTTTGTGATGGAGTGTGATACAGGCAATACCGTGTCTTTAGCTGGTTACACAGGTGAATCCTCCTCGTCAGGCTCTCTGCATAGGGCTTGTGCACATTATTGGATATTATAGTAATGTAATATAGTGTAATGTTTTATGTATATAATGTAATATTATATATGTATAATGCTTTATATTGCTTGGCTCAGCGGTTAAAGCGTCTGCCTCCAGTGCGGGAGACCCGGGTTTGATCCCTGGGTCGGGAAGATCCCCTGGAGAAGGAAATGGCAATCCACTCCAGTATTCTTGCCTGGAGAATCCCATGGACGAAGAAGCCTAGTAGGTTACAGTCCATGGGGTCGCAAAGAGTCGAACATGACTGAGCGACTTCACCTTCACCTTTATATTGCTGCTGCTGCTGCTGCTGCTGCTGCTAAGTCGCTTCAGTTATGTCTGACTCTGTGCGAACCCATAGATGGCAGCCCACCAGGCTCCGCCGTCCCTGGGATTCTCCAGGCAAGAGCGCTGGAGTGGGTTGCCGTTGCCTTATTACACTTTAGTAAAAACTTCAACAGCAGGAGCAGCTCATATCTTCCAGTGTAAAATGGTCTGTTTCAGGTGAGGTACCTGCCTCCAGCACTACCTGCAGCAGGATGGAGCCTGCGAGACTGTCATGAGCCCACTTACTTAAAAATATTAAGACTTTACACACTGCACTCCTCATAGCAACATTAAGCTTTATCCTACCTCACTAGTCATAATAACCAAACTTTAAAGTCATAATGCCATGTGCCTATGACAGCCACCTGCCACTTTATATTATTTTGCAGTCATTTCTTAAAGCCACGGTAAAGAACCAAGAGTGCCATGGAGGATTAGACAGAGCCAAGGACAGAAGGATGGAGGAAGGGAGAGAAGGAGAACCCTCACTGGCTTCCCTGAGGGCTCAGACGGTAAAGAATCCGCCTGCAATGTGGGGGCCCCGGGTTCGATCCCTGGGTCAGGAAGCTTCCCTGGAGGAGGGCATGGCAACCTGCTCCAAGATTCTTGCCTGGAGAATTCTATACAGAGTAGCCTGGTGGGCTACAGTCCATGGGGTCCCAAAGAGTCAGACGTGGCTGAGTGACTAACACACAGAGAAAGGACCCCTGAAGCTTCTTTCTCGGATTCTAATGAACATGTTGTAGATAAGTAGGATAAAATGCGTCAGTCACAAAGCCCAAGATAAAACGGAAAGTTTCTATTTATGATACTATACACATATTCTCCAATACACTGAAATTTTTCTATAGGAGTGGAACATGGGACTTAATTCTACCTGCAAAGCCCTCTGCTTTTTTTTTAAAACATATACTTTTATGAAAGTTCTCAGAGCTGCCAGACATAGGCAAATAGATTGAATAAATCCTCCCACTTAGAAACGTATTAGAATTATCCAGGACTCTTATTAAATCATTTAATCCTTGAAATGGCTGGCTGGGCAGAGGGTTGTAAATATAGATGGCTTCTGCGCTCAGTGAGGTGGTTCTTTCCTCTCCATAGTCTGGTTTTTCTTTCTCTGCACAGCTTTGGAGCAGATTCTTTGTTCTACATGAGCAGGTGAGTAACAGAAGCAGAAGGATCACCAATATCCCTAACGTGCACCCCTTGGAATTTTCTTACATGACACCTTAAATAGAAGAGACTCTGACATCAGTGAGAGCACTCTGGGGCTTTCTCTCTTCTGGTTTTCTGTTCAACTCATCCTGTGGCCTTCTGTCCCTGACCCTAACACCCTGAGCCTTGTCTTCATCTTTCTAAGGAATAGTGTGTTTTAAATGAGGAAAATGACTGGTTTACAACAGGAAGGAATTACTTTGAGCCCAAGTCAGGAAATCGAATGTGATATTAAACTGCTGTGTAGCTGCATTTTACTATCTCAAAAATTACCTTCAGAATTGGCTGGGAATTGAACGTTAAAAAACAAGGAATGACACTTTTAATTCACAGCCCCTGAATTATATCACAGAGAAGGCAATGGCACCCCACTCCAGTACTCTTGCCTGGAAAATCCGATGGAAGAAGCAGCCTGGTAGGCTGCAGTCTATAGGGTCGCTAAGAGTTGGACACAACTGAGCGACTTGACTTTCACGTATCACTTTCATGCATTGGAGAAGGAAATGGCAACCCACTCCAGTGTTCTTGCCCGGAGAATCCCAGGGATGGCAGAGCCAGGTGGGCTGCCATCTATGGGGTCGCACAGAGTCAGACATGACTGAAGTGACTTAGCAAATTATATCAACCTCAGATACACAGATGATACCACACTCTAATGGCAGAAAATGAAGAGGAACTAAAGAGCCTCTTGATGAAAGAGGAGAGTGAAAAAGCTGGCTTGAAACTAAACATTAAAAACACTAAGCTCATGGCATCCGGTCCCATTGCTTCATAGCAAATAGAAGGGGAAAACATGGAAGCCGTGACAGATTTTATTTTCTTGTGCTTCAAAATCATCATGGATGGTGACTGTAGCCGTGAAATTCAAAGATGCTTGCTCCTTGGAAGGAAAGCTATGACTAACCTGGACAGTGTATTACAAAGTGAAGACATTACTTTGCTGACAAAGGTCTGTATAGTCAAAGCTATGGTAGAGATGTGAGAATTGGACCATAAAGACGGCTGAGCACCAAAGAACTGATGCTTTTGAACTATGTTGGAGAAGATTCTTGAGAGTCCCTTGGACTGCAAGGAGATCAAAGCAGTCAATCTTAAAGGAAACCAACCTTGAATATTCACTGGAAGGACTGATCCTGAAGCTGAAACTCCAATACTTTGGCCACCTGATAAGAAGAGCTGACTCAGTGGAAAAGACCCTGATGCTGGGAAAGACTGAAGGCGGGAGGAGAAGGGGACGACAGAGGATAAGATGGTTACTAGCATCACTAATTCAGTAGACATAAATTTGAGCAAACTCCAGGAGATAGTGAAGGACAGGGAAGCCTGGAGCTCTGCAATCCATGGGATCGGACATGACTTAGTGACTGAACAACAAAAATGTGTTACAAGCTTAAAGTTTAAGATTCTTGGTCGTGTCATTCTGTGATTGTTTTCCTTTTGTAAATAAATGTTCATAAGAATGGTTGTCTCATGTTGAAATGTCTGCTTTTATCGCAGTAAAATGATTTTTATTATCTTTGGACGATGTTCCTAAAATGCCTGAATGTATCTTGATAGACACTGAAGTCTCTTCATTTTAGATTCATATAATTTCTTTTCCCCGTGAACATCACTACACAATAGGCATGTACACTGGGAGCATTCTGAGTAAACTCCACTGTCTTTATTCATTTTCACCTGTGCTGTGCTAATAAGTCTCCAATTAAACAGCTCCATCAAGTCTCAGCAGCTGGCACGGTGCCCCGCTGCGGATCGCAGACTGAGAAAGGACTATTTGGGGAGGCTTCATAATTATCCTAAGATGAAAATGTTGGCAGCCAGGAGATACATATTTTTCAAGATTTGAGAGAAAATTTAATGAAAGTGCCACATGCATATTACTTAGGATGATCGTTCGCAGTTAATATGAGGCCGTTTCCTCTCTGGACTTCAAAGTTTGGACTAATTAATTAGCCCTAATTCCCCTGTCTTCCTGATGGTCAAGCACTCAGACAGACCTCTGGAGACCGGAGAGCTGGCACAGCCAAGTAGAGGAAGTGCCGGCTGGGGCTCCAGGGACCTGTGAGTTAGTTCACACCTGTTGGGTGTTGGTCTTTGGGATGGAGTCTGTGAGCCTGTGACCTTGGATGCCCCAGCCCACAGTTGGCAAGCGGAGGCCCGTGGGCTCAATCTGGCTGGCCGCCTGCCTTCGAGGAAGGGGTGCCACTGAGCCAGCCCCGCCCATCGGCACACGTGTCCCTTGACAGCTGCCGTCTGGCTGCAGTGGCAGGGTTAAGGATCAGAACGGGTGTCCTGGACAATGCCTGCAGTGTCTTCTGTCTCGCCCATCACAGGACAAGCTGGCTGGCCCCTGGCCTAACCTCTCTGGAACTTGTCTCCCCATCTGTAAAGCAAAGTCTGGCCGTCAGTCACAGTGGAGCAACTTTCAGTCGAAGAAGGAACTTTCAATTTTGCACAGCTGTGACTGTGGTGGTGCCTTAAAACCAAGGTGGAAAATCTCTAGTGGTGATGTTCGTGCATTCGAAACGCACCCATCTACTCTCTCAGTACCTATCCATCATCCACTTGGCATCGGGCACCATCCTGAGCAGCTGGGGATATCCTTGTTCAGAGCAGTAAGACCTATTTCTGTTAGCAGTGGCAGGATTATGTAGGAGTTGGGTGGGGGTACTGTGTGAGATGGGCAAGTATTTTAAAATCAAGTCTTTTGGAACTTTAAATAGAAGCATTGGGAGGAAGGCAAGCACCCACATTTTAGGTCCCTTGCCTTGAAAATAGATGCATTGGGCAGCCCTGCCATGGAGCGGAGATGAACCCTCTCAAAACTTGGTTGGCTTTAGTCAGCCTCGATCTGTCCAGAGAAGCCCCAGTTCATGACTTCTTTACCACCGGCAACAGAAGGGACCAGAGCAGTTCTGTCTCAAGGCATCAGAGACGTTTCCCGAAAGGGGACGTTTGGGCATGGACACAGCAGAGGTGTGGGCGGCTCAGCTGTGCACGTGTACAGCCGTTTCAGGTCGGGGGGGTGCGGAGTCTGCACGAAGCTGGGGGCGGGGGCTTAAGCCAGGCCCATCTACAATGCACCTAAGTGCCCTGTGCTTGCTCAGCTGAAGTGAATTTCCTAGAATCAGACCGCTTTACTTTACTCCTATGTTACATCTGGGTTCAAAATTGTGCCCCCGCCCAAGCCTTCTCATGGGGTTCTCAGTGGAGCTGGGGAAGAGTGGTGTTGCGGACCAGCGGGGGGACGCGGCGTGGTGCACAGCCCGTGTGCCCAGCGGCTCAGACCCGCACCGGGAGTGCTTCTTGGTGGGAAAAAGAACAACTCGGATGTATCGTGGATACAGCCTCATTTTCTCTAAAAAAGCAGTTATTTCATCTTTTGGGGGGTATTGTTACATTAAAACATAGTTATCCACAAACTGTTTATATTTATACATCTATAAACATGAAAGAACGAGGCCTATTTGATTTCCATAAGTCATGCAGTTATAAGGCTTAAGATTTTACTGTGACTTACCAAAATGTTTTCCATTCAGCCCACTGACAAGTCTGAGGAAAAACGATCTTTTAATATGCTGTTCAGTTCAGTCGCTCAGTCGTGTCCGACTCTTTGCGACCCCATGAATCACAGCACGCCAGGCCTCCCTGTCCATCACCAACTCCCGGAGTTCACTCAGACTCACGCCCATCGAGTCAGTGATGCCATCCGGCCATCTCATCCTCGGTCGTCCCCTTCTCCTCCTGCCCCCAATCCCTCCCAGCATCAGAGTCATTTCCAATGAGTCAACTCTTCGCATGAGATGGCCAAAGTATTGGAGTTTCAACTTTAGCATCATTCCTTCCAAAGAACACCCAGGGCTGATCTCCTTTAGAACGGACTTTACAATATGCCGTTAGACCGGGTGGTAACTTCAGAGTCTCTCCTTTTCATTAGCATTATTTAGCAGTATTCATTGATTCATGGCTGTCTTATGTCTATATCTAAAATCACGTGGTTGGGCTATTTCTCATAACATCCTATATTCTAGGATATTTTGACCTTACATAAAGGATATATCCGTTGAGTTTTAACTTCACAGAAATTATTGAATCCCAGCTCATGTTTTCACCTGTACCGTGTTTCAGAACAAGTGGGAAGTATCTGGGAAGTTTGCGAGTATCTGGTATCTCACCTAAAATTCCCTCCAATCTGGCCTGTCCTGCCACTGATCGTAAAGCAATAAGTGTAGAACTCAGCAGTATTCCCTCTTGCCATAGCTTTCCAATTATTGAAAATGAAGTAACTCCCTATAGAGGAGAAATCATTAAATATATAGTAATAATGAGGTTAATTAATTTAACCCCTTCTAATTAGGAAACTAATTAAATCAGAAAATTAAAACTGACACAAGACATTAAAAGAGGGAAATTCTGAACTTAGAGCTAACAATCATCTCTTCATCTTCAGTCAATTCCAAGAGAGGATTGAATATGCATTAGCTGCAAAAATATAAATCAGTGGACTATTTTCAACTTCTATCAAGTTATACCTTCCATACCACTAATACTTTGCTTTTTTCTACTTCTATTATAGGTGGAATTAAGTCTTGTTTTTGTTTTTTTAAAAGAATGAATTCGAGTAAATTTAGCCCCAAATCTGCTAGCGATTCTCATCATCAAGTCACTTAAATCCCCTGGGCCTGTTTTCTCACCCTCAGTGTATTCTATTAAAAAGTGAGACTGCCTCACACCACCTTGAGACGGAAGTACACCTAGGATGGAAGTATATCTAAACAGGAGGAACGGGTTCAGAAGCTCGAGTCAGAGAAGACTGTCAAAATCTTTGTCAGTGTTTTATAATATGGAACCAGGTCCTAGTCTAGGATTTACTGGTGAACAATCTGAGATGAAACTAAGGATACATTTTCAAAGAAGCCCAACTCTGTCCATGACGGGAAACCGTCACGCCCATCACCGTTACCTTTGGGAATAGTTTCTACCGGCCAGGAAAAGCCTCAGAGCAACCACAGAACTGGACTACGGTCGTGGTGCTCAGCGCCACTGGCCGCGGTGTGTCTATGGTGAAGAGCACCTGAGCAGGTCCTGCTAGACGCCTGCGGACCCTGCGTCCTTTTTACATTGTCCTCACTCTGCATGCAGTTGACAAGGATGTGGAGCATTGTGGGCCAGGGCCTTTCTGGGGCTGCACCCTGGGTGTGGTGGCGGGGTGAGTCCATGTGGATGCCCCAAAGCCGTGACGAGCGTGTTCTAATGCCTTGCCATGTCAGTGCTCCCATCAGATGGCCGGCACAATTCATAATGACAATTTCTGTTTATGCACTTTAAAGGCTGTAAATGAAGCAGAGTTAATTCTATAGCCAGCCTGCCACAAAGTAGTTCACCTTCAGTAGCTAGTAAGCTGTTTTGTTTTATTTTTCCTGTTAGGACACCTACAGGTTTATTCTACACCTCAGATTCAACAGCCTGCTCTGGTGGGACTTCAGGACCTTCATATACTTGGCATTTATTTTGTATTATTTCCTATTTACCCCTTAGAGCAAAGAAGCAATTACTATCTAAAACGTGCAACTTTTCTCTTAGCCGCTCCATCTAAGCAGTTTGTCCCATCGATCCTGGCACACAAGGAGCGCTTCTCTAAAGCTCTGCTGCATATTAATTGACTACTGTCAGGCTTGTGTACCCAAGTATTTGTTAGCTTTTCGAGGGCAGGCATAACATTCATCTGGAAGAACCGGCTTCTCAATGTTCCATCAGGTCTCCATGTCCGTTACGTAACTCGGATCAGGGCTGAAGCAGCCTACCCACATTAGCATCACCTGAGAAAGCGGACTTATAAAGGGATGGCTACAAAGGTGGAGGCAGACGTGTGGGTGGCAGGGGGAGGAAGGGCCAAAGGAATGAGAGGAAGGGAAGGCGACGGGGCCTCCGAGGAGGCAGCTGTATAGGTCACGTGACCTTGCCAGCTCCCAGCAGCCTGCCCAGAGGCCCAAGAATAAACACAGCAGCCCCTCTCTCCTGCCGTCTCAGCTGTGCTGGGTTCCTCGTTCAGCACATTCATCTGGGAGCCTGTACTGTCACCCAGCGAGGTCGGCACCCTGGGCAGGGAACAAGGCGGCGGACGGGGTGCAGACCTGCAGGAGGAGGGGCGCTGGAGGCAGCTGCAGGCCTCCAACCAATGCCTGATGCTTTCCAAGAGGACGTCCATCGCTCACCCTTTCCATGCAGAGCCACCGACCCCCCAACTCAGCATGTGTCTACCAAGTAGCTAGGTGCAAGCATGGCTTTTTAAAATTACCTTTAATAAAACTTTCTTAATGTTTTATTGTATTCTATTGGTATGATCTTAGTTTGTTAGAACTGTTTGAAGCTAAAGATGGCAGAAATTGGCGGAGTGCCTTCAATCCCATCTCCTTTTCCTGGATACCAGGAAGACCCCGTTTCCCAGCCTCCCCTGGGGTTACAAGACCTGGTTCTGGCCAGTGGAAGTGGGTGGACAGGGCAGGAGGCAGCTGTCCGCAGGCCTGGCGGCCGGGGAGCCTCGCGAGCGATGTTCCGCTTGCTTCCTCCCCTCTGGAGAGCAGGCAGGAAATGGCAGGCCTGAGGAACGCCACCTGGGCAAGCCCTCGAGCCGCTCAGAAGCGCCGCGTCCTGACCAGTGGCGGCTGCGCGTGCTGCCTGTCCTCCGGCCACGCCCCGTCGCGGCACCCCGGGGCCTGTGCGCAGGGCGGTCCTGGTGCGCGCTGCCCGCGCGCCCAGGCTTCCGTCCCTGCAGGCCAGCTATTCCCCGCCCCTCAAGATGCCTCCGGGGGGCACCACGGCCAGCGCCAGAACCAACGAGCGAGTCCTGGCGATGAACACTCACTCTGCTCCGCATGCGGTCCACAGGGGTGGCGCTAGTCCCTGACCTCGGAGCACGGAAGGCAGAGCGTAAAACCACGCGCGTGGGCTAACTGCACGATGGCTTTACAGCCCAGAAACTCTCAAACTGGCAACAAAGGCGCGACAGAGTGGCTTATGTAAGCTAAGGTGCATTTAAAAGCGGAGCATCCCGTGTCCAGTAAGCGATGCAGACCTTTTATCTGCTGACCTGGAAGGGCCTTCTCGTTCCTGTTGTTTTTAGCCCAGCAACAGAATTTTTCTTCAAGGAAAAATGTGTTTGTGTGAGACAATGTCTGGAAGGATTTCAGTAACCCTGCTTCCAGGATAGGATTTGAAATAATTAAAGCTCTTTTGCCTTACTCATGTTCCCTGGTTTTTCTACACTGAATACATGGCTTTTGGTGGCAACTGTGCCCTGTGGGTCGGCTGACTCACCACTCCCACAAAGAAACACGTTTTTTGGCTCCCAGGTTCTCCTGTGAGAAAACCCTGGCTTGCTGATGCCTTAACTTAAGTACTCCCTTTCATGAAAAGGTCAAATGTTGTAGTCTATAAACCACAACTAGAGGTTTACTAAAAATTGATAGTACCTAACTTTAAGGGGTATGTAACTAGCTGAACTGAACATGAGACCAAGACTGAGATTGTTGCATAGACTAGAAAGATGTGCATTAAAAAAAAATTGTAAATACTTAAATAATGGCCTCAAGTTTCTCCCAGTAAGTACAATTTGAGTTCAATATTCTCTGCTTTCCATTTCCTAATTTCACACTTTTCCCCGCTAGCTTCAAGGTACCCAATTTTGCAAAATAAAACATGAGAAGTGTGCATTACCCTCTTTATCAAATCAGTATTAAACAGGCTGTTTGTTCTCTGAAGGTTGATTACTAACAAAACGATCATGCTTTGAACTTAGCTGGGAGAAGCTGTAAATATATTAATGCTCAGTGTCGTGTTTGGGGTCATACATGTACCAAAGTACAAAGCTTTTGTTAAATGGACTGATACTTCCTCAGAACATGCCTTATCCAGGTGAAGTTAGATTTCATCTAAAGTTTCTTTTATAACTGGCAAGGCAGCAGTGTGTTAGATACACTCTACTGAGTGTTTTCTCTGTGGGCCACTGACCCGGACCCTCTTGATGTTGGTGACATAAGGCCCAATGTGTACAACACTGACTTTACACAGTTTAACAATCTTTTGACAGGTTGATGAGATTTTAAATAACAGATTTCTTAGTTCCATAATTTGCCTTCTTGACTATCAGCAATCACAGTAGGGTAAAGTTGCCCTGCTGAATGTTACAAGTTCTTTTTTTAACTTACAAAATAAAATACCTGCTTTAAGTCTTTTATTATAAAAATACATGCGTAGTTCCTGTTTAATGAAGGAAGAAAAAACTTAGTAAGTTCTCTCACAAAGGTCAATAAAAGGGGATGCCAATTTTGATTCGATATTTAGAACTAATTTATCACTCCTACATTTTCTTAACAAAGAAGGTAAAATGTTACAATGGCCAATACCAAACTATGCTTGGGTAGTCAAAAGGAGAACAGTATATTCTTGCTCATTCAGGCAAGGACCCAGTGTTTTTATTATTTGTAAAAAAAAAAAAAAAGCATTAGAATAGTGTTGTTTCAGACTATTCAAAAGACAAATGAAAAAAGAGAAAACATCAAAATGATAAAACATAAGGATATTTAAAAGGTTGGGGCTTCCCAGGTGGCACAGTTCAGTTCAGTTCAGTCGCGCAGTCGTGTCCGACTCTTTGCGACCCCATGAATCGCAGCACGCCAGGCCTCCCTGTCCATCACCAACTCCCGGAGTTCACTCAGACTCACGTCCATTGAGTCTGTGATGCCATCCAGCCATCTCATCCTCGGTCGTCCCTTTCCCCTCCTGCCCCCAATCCCTCCCAGCATCAGGGTCTTTTCCAATGAGTCAACTCTTCGCATGAGGTGCCCAAAGTACTGGAGCTTCAGTTTTAGCATCATTCCTTCCAAAGAAATCCCAGGTGGCACAGTGGCGAAGAATCCGCCTGCCAGTGCAGGAGACGCAGATTCCGTCCCTGGGTCGGGAAGATCCTCTGGAGGAGGCAATGGCAACCCACTCCAGTATTCTTGTCTGGCGAATCCCATGGACAGAGGAGCCTGGCGGGCTACAGTCCAGGGGGTGGCAGAGTCGGACACGACCGAGGCCCTAGCGCACATGTGCTTGCTTTCTGCCCACACCAAAACCATTTATTACCCATGACGGGTGCACAGTCAAAGGCGTGTCTGCTGACTACACGGAGCCAGTGTCCCCGGCACTGCGTCCCGGTCAGCGCACCAACCACGACTCACTTTCAGAACCTGTGCGAGACCGAGACTAAAAAGTGAAAGCCTCAGAAGCGAGTGAATGTTTCAGGAGGCTGCCAGTCATTCTGAAAGGTTTCCCTTTCTTCCCGACCAGTTCCATTAACATTTACTTCACGACAGAGAATGAGACGGCCGGGTGGCATCCCCCCTCGATGGACAGGAGTCTGCGTGAGCTCCGGGATGATGGACAGGGANAAGCTCAACATTCAGAAAACGAAGATCATGGCATCTGGCCCCATCACTTCATGGGAAATAGATGGGGAAACAGTAGAAACAGTGTCAGACTTTGTTTTTTTGGGCTCCAAAATCACTGCAGATGGTGACTGCAGCCATGAAATTAAAAGGCGCTTACTCCTTGGAAGAAAAGTTATGACCAACCTAGATAGTATATTCAAAAGCAGAGACATTACTTTGCCGACTAAGGTCCGTCTAGTCAAGGCTATGGTTTTTCCTGTGGTCATGTATGGATGTGAGAGTTGGACTGTGAAGAAGGCTGAGCACCGAAGAATTGATGCTTTTGAACTGTGGTGCTGGAGAAGACTCTTGAGAGTCCCTTGGACTGCAAGGAGATCCAACCAGTCCATTCTGAAGGAGATCAACCCTGGGATTTCTTTGGAAGGAATGATGCTAAAACTGAAGCTCCAGTACTTTGGGCACCTTATGCGAAGAGTTGACTCATTGGAAAAGACCCTGATGCTGGGAGGAATTAGGGGCAGGAGGAGAAAGGGACGACCGAGGATGAGATGGCTGGATGGCATCACAGACTCAGTGGACGTGAGTCTGAGTGAACTCCGGGAGTTGGTGATGGACAGGGAGGCCTGGCGTGCTGCGATTCATGGGGTCGCAGAGTCGGACACGACTGCGTGACTGAACTGAACTGAACTGTGGTCTTCTTAATTCCAGCAACTAAGTTTTATTTTAATCAATTATATTCTGGAAAGAGTAAAAGGATAATTTCTTTGTCTTCAGAAATTCAGTTTAAATTCCAAAGACCTTTTACATTTCTCTCCTTTTAAGGCACAAGTATTTCTAGGGTGGAAATGAGGGGAATAGAATGAGCTTTCTTTTTGTTTTCTGTAACTTTTTAGAAAGTGAAAGTGAAGGTGCTCAATTGTGTCCGACCCATTATGACTCTGTGGACTGTAGCCTACCAGGTCCTTTGTCCATGGCATTATCCAGGCATGAATACTGGAGTGGGTTGCCATTTCCTTCTCCAGCGGATCTTCCCAACCCAGGGATCGAACCCCAGTCTCTCACATTGTAGGCAGACACCTTACTGTCTGAGCTACCAGGGAAGCCAGTGTCCTCCCCCAGCTCTGGCCTCCCAGACCACTGTTGTTCAATAGGAAGTTTCTATATAAACCCAAGGTATTATTTCCAAATAGCAGAAAATTTAAACACCATTGCACTAGTGGTAAAGAACCTGCCTGCCAATGCAGGAGATGTAAGAGAGGTGAGTTTGATCCCTGGGTCAGGAAGACTCCCTGGAGGAGGGCACAGCAACCCACTCCAGTATTCTTGCCTGGAGAACCCCATGGACAGAGGAGCCTGGTGGGCTATGTCTTTGGGGTCGCAAAGAGTCAGACACGACTAAAGCGACTCACCACACATGCCTTTTTTTTTTTTTATTCTTTGTCTAGAAGAACCAATCCACTAAATAAGTAGAAGCTTTTAAATGATCCATTTCCCCTCTGACTATATCTTCGATCAGATTCTTAGAACTCCCACCACCCATGTGAGCGCCAGAACCTGTGGGTGGGGGCATGAGGCAGAGAGGGCCTCCCATGCCAGTTCAGTGGAGAGCCAGACACACACCCCACCCTCCCTGTCCACTCCCGTCCTCCCCCGCCTGTCTTCTCTTTTTCTTGGTTCTTCTTCCCTCCATTATGATCACATGTCTCATCACTCACCTAATGATGTTTAACCCAGAGTCACAGACTTGGTCTTCAAGGATGTTGTAAACCTAAAAACGATAGAAACTTCATTTTTCAAATATGCAGCTAGAAGCTCAGAAAATAGCTTTCCATGTCCTAGAGGGACATTGTGGTGGGTCAGGCCACTCCAGGGTACAGTACTGGAGACCTTCAACCATTCTTCCTCTCTCTGACTGCTCTGAAAATGAGTCTAGTGGACAGTGACACTCACATTTCCAAAATTATACTGTAGTTGGAGTTTCTCTTTTTCCTGTCTTCAGGTGTCTTTGACAAATAGTGAACAGATCTCTAAAACTTAGAAATCTTATTTGGGCTGATCAAAGGTACAGTATTTGTGTTATATTAAAAAGGAATCTATTGCCCTTAAATTATGGGTGATAAAACAAACTGTGGTACCTCTATACATGGAGATACTAATCAGCAATAGAAAAAAGGACAGATACATGCAGCCACATGGATTATTCTCAAATGGATTACATGAAAGAAGTCAGACTCCAAAGGCTACACACCGGATGATTCAGCTCACACGACATTCTGGGAAAAACAAAATGATAAGGATAGAAAACAAATCTTTGGTTGCCGAGAGCTGGATAGAGAGGTTGACTGTAAAGAGGTCTGAGGGAAAACTTTTTCTTATAATGGAACTCTTCTAAATCTTGATTGTGATGTGGGTTATACTATCTAGGCATTTGTCAAAACTCATAGAACTATACACTCAAAAGGATGAATTTTATTCGATGTAACTTGTACCTTAAAAAGTATCTGTGCTATGCTGTGCTTAGTTGCTCAGTCATGTCTAACTCTGTGACCCCATGGACTGTAGCCCGCCAGGCTTCTCAGTCCAGGGGGATTCTCTAGGCAAGAATACTGGAGTGGGTTGCCATGCCCTCCTTTAGGTAAAAAGATCTAATCTCATTAAATTTATGGATTTATTTCTATATAGTTATAGAGCATTTTAAAAAGTCTAATATGTAGGTCCTCTTGCCACCAACTTTCATTATAAATCAATTATTTGATTCAAAGAGTTAAAGAATGCAGGACTGTTTCATATAGTAAGATAGATTTCCATCTGGTCCCTTACCAATTCATGCTATAGATGAACTCTCCAGCCAACTGCTGGGACTCTTCACAGTCTTGCCATATTTGCTACAAACCTTCTCCCCATAACTTTCCACCTGATCCCTCTTATCAGGCAGGGCTGTGTCCCCTTAGCCTCTCTAACACCAGAGCTTATCCCTCCAACCAGGCCTTTTTCCATGTAGTTGCCTGACCAGGAATGCTTTCCTTTTCCCCTGTCTTCTTCCTACTCTTCACCTTTCTTCATCATCAGTAAACACCCAGGAAATAAGTACTGTTCTAGGGACAAGAGAAATAAAGGATACACTTGATAAGCATCTTATCCCCAAAGAGCTCTCAGGTCCAGGAAATAGGATTTATGCAATGTGGTTAAAATGTTTTGACAGAATGATTTGTGAATTTTAATTTTTTTTTTTTGGCTCTTCAGAGTTATCTAACTTTTTGACATTGAATACTTTCATAAGTAATTTTTGGTAATAAGGAAAAGCAGAAATTAAGAGCTTAATAAGTGGTTTGGACTAGAGGTGGTGAGACAGCTTGACATTAGGATGTCAAAAATTAGAAACTGTCAGTATCAAGAAGGGAACTTGTGGGAGGAGATGTCCCGTGGAAACCTGTTACAAATGGCAGACACATCCATCTTAATCTATGCTGATGCTCTCATTCACATTAAGAATCAAGCCAGAATATCAGATTGATTCATTGGATAGCACAGGAGAAATTGACTTTTGGAGAAGCATAATTAATTGCAATGATCAGATCTTCAGTCAGTTCAGTTCAGTCTCTCAGTTGTGTCCAACCTTTTGTGACCCCATGGACTCCATTACATCAGGCTTAAAACACATCGCCCTGTGTTTTGTTTCAAGTTCAACTCAATTCTATTTTCATTCTTTAAGTCAGAATGAACTTTCTGGTTCAGAAAAAAAATGTTCCTTTTTTGCACAATTTCTGCTAACACAGAAAAAGACATTTACTTTGGTGGTTTATTACTCAGAAAATAACAAGTCAGCACTACCCACAAGCAAATTTCAATACTAGCTTCTACTGTGATACATGGGCTTCCCAGGTGCGCTGGTGGTAAAGAAGCCCCTGCCAGTGCAGAAGACTCAAGTTTTATCCCTGGGTCAGGAAGATCCCTGGAGAAGGGCACAGCAACCCACTCCAGTTTTTTTGCCTGGAGAATCCCATGGGCAGAGGAGCCTGGTGGGCTACACATCCAGGGTCAAAAAGAATTGGACACGACTAACTAAGGTTCTTCTAGTCAAGGCTATGGTTTTTCCTGTGGTCATGTATGGATGTGAGAGTTGGACTGTGAAGAAGGCTGAGCACCAAAGAATTGATGCTTTTGAACTGTGGTGTTGGAGAAGACTCTTGAGAGTCCCTTGGACTGCAAAGAGATCCAACCAATCCATTCTGAAGGAGATCAGCCTTGGGATTTCTTTGGAAGGAATGGTGCTAAAGCTGAAACTCCAGTACTTTGGCCACCTCATGCGAAGAGTTGACTCATTGGAAAAGACCCTGATGCTGGAAGGAATTGGGGGCAGGAGGAGAAGGGGATGACAGAGGATGAGATGGCTGGATGGCATCACTGACTCGATGGACATGAGTTTGAGTGAACTCCGGGAGTTGGTGATGGACAGGGAGGCCTGCCGTGCTGCGATTCATGGAATTGCAAAGAGTCGGACACGACTGAGTGACTGAACTGAACTGAACATGACTTAGCGTGCACATACACACTGTGATACATATTATTGAAGATCATTTGTAAAATAAAAAGGTGCAAAGGAGACATTAAAAACTCTGTAATCCACCATCTAGATATAAGTATCATTAACATTTTGAAGTATATCTTCCTAGACTTTTGTTTATGTCATAATTGTATGAAATAATTGGGATAATATTATGTATATAAGATTTTGGTAGTCTGCTTCTTTGAATTAATATAGGATCATAAAAATGTTTCCATGATAATAAAAATTCTTCAAAAACTAGATTTTTCACGTAGTACCTATAATATTTCATCATACAAATATATCAAAACCTATTGACATTGCTTTCTAATTGTTCACTAGAATTACTGTCTTTGTACAAGTATTATCAACACCCGACTATTTTCATAGAAAAGATTTCTTTAAGTGTGATACTAGGGTATATATCAAAGATTATATATATCTTTAAGGCTCTTGATGATGTTGTCATTTAGTTGCTAAGTTGTGTCCAACTCTTTTTTGACCCCATTGACTGTAGCCAGCCAGGTTTCTCTGTCCATGGGATTTCCCAGGCAAGAATACTAGAGTGGGTTGCCATTCCTGCTCCAGGAGATTTTCCTAACCCAGGGATGGAACCCAAGCCTCTGTGTCTCTTGCATTGGCAGATGGTTTCTTTACCACCAAGCCACCTGGGAAGCCCAAAGCTCCTGATACATATTGTCAAATCGACCTCCTTGAAAGTGGTAAGAATTTATCCCTAGAGTGTAACAACTTAACAACTTTGCTACCTATTAGAGTATTTGTGTTAAAAATAAACACATTGGTCAAAGGTGGTACAGTTTCGGCATCAAAAAGAATGTCTCCTATTAGTTGAAATACATTAAATATACGACAATCTTAAGTTCTTAATGAAACACACACAAGCATTTGCAACCTCTGAAGGTTTCTAGAACACTAATTTATTATCCTAAAAATAGTTTGAAAGAAGTAAACTACATATCTGTACTTTCTCCTCTGTATGAACTATACTTCAGTAAGTAAATAGATGATGAAGGAATCACAGCTAATGAATGTAGAAGAAATAACAGAATCTATAAAATTTTGAAATTCTTGTGAAATAATAGATAGAGACAATGATCATCAGTGACTGTGTAAACTATTAATGGAAATTTTGGGGGAACCCACAATTGATCTTACCATCACAGCTAGCGATTATTAGTGCCTGGGGCTTTGATGAAAATAGGAGGCATACACATCACCTATGAGTAGTCTTACTGAAAAAAAAAAAAAAACTGAATTGGCATCTAATCAAGATTTCGTCTAATCTAGATCTTATAAACTACTGGTTTATTAGGCTACAAGGAATAGACGAACAAATTAAACCACATTGTGAGGAAGCAATCAGTCCAAACTAGAATGTCAAAATTATAGGACACATTTTCAACCAATCGTGTTTTTTGGCTAAATTGCTGGGGGCAATGAAGGAAAGTTCTGTGTAGAAGAATAAATACCTGCTTTAAAAAAAAAAAAACTGGAGAAAAAGTAACAGAATAAGAAATGCTTATTATATATACAGTGGAGATCCAATATTGTCCAATGAGTACTATGTACAAGCTTTCTTTTTTGGTGGTAGATTATTCTGTATATTACTGAGTTTGCTTCAGCTTAAATTATTAATGTTTTGTTTCTGATTTTCTGGGAACATGTATCAGTTTGCTATTGCAGTGTAAAGCATTAATGAGCTAGTTACATTTGAAATAGCGAGGCTACTTCAAACGCTTTGGGTAGTGACCACCAGATGGCGCCACTTTATAGTTTTTCTAAATGTAATATAAAACATTCAGAAATTAACAGAAAGAAGCATGGAGAAGGAAATGGCAACCCACTCTAGTATTCTTGCCTGGGAAGTTCCATGTACAGAGAAGTGTGGCAGGCTACAGTCCATGGGGTCGCAAAGAGTTGGACACGACTTAGCGATTCAACAATAACAAAATGGATCTAATACGTTACCCACTCATATAATTTTTTTCTAGAAAAGCATAGCTCCTTATTAAGCAATTTTGTATAATGATCAACTTTTAACTTATGGCAAATCTAAATTTCTGTTATGGGTCCTTGTCACTAAACACAATTGTTATTCAAGGATTGTTCAACTCAATTTTTTTAAAGAACATTTATATTTCTGTCACCTTTGGAATTTTCTCAGATTTATGTATATTTTACAGCTTTGTTCCCTATTTTACAGCAATAAAATTACCTTTCTTTCTTTCCTATTAGATTTTGAGCTCATTGAGGACAAATACTGTTTTATTTCTCTTTGTAATTTTGTGCTTGGCAACTTTTGGTTCCTGGTAGGTGCTCAGCATATGTCCACAGAGAGAAATGATAGAGTCAGGAAGAGAATGAAGTGCATGTTGTAAATCTGAGTTCTACCCATCGTTACTGTCTTTGTTACCAATAGGAGTTATTCTTTCCACCTCTCCAAGTAATAGCTTTTCTGGCTAAACCAATTATAATTGCCCTGTCCCATACAGTGGTCTGCAGGGAAAAAGCAATAAATACCACCACACCCTTGTGTCTCACCTTGATTTTTTTTCAGTACCAGTAATTCTGTATGCATTCATTGTATTTTTTTCAGGGCCAAAAGAAAGGAGAGGGAGAGAGTTGACATGTATCACAGAATGATATAAGGGAGAGAAAGTACCCAGTAGGGTGAAGCCAGCTATTAAATAAATACCCCCCAGTAATGGAGTCACCAAAGCTCAAGCTCAGTAATGAAGGGAAGGGAAAGGGAATAACCAGACATGCTTTTCCATCTTCTCTCCATCCCTCTCTCACCATAAATTCAAAAATTTTGGTTTCGAGTAGTAAACATGGTTTTATGTTCACTTGGCTCCTATTTTGTGGCTGCTATGATGTAATTAAAAGATGCTTACTCCTTGGAAGGAAAGTTATGACCAACCTAGATAGCATATTCAAAAGCAGAGGCATTACTTTGCCAACAAAGGTCTGTCTGGTCAAGGCTATGGTTTTTCCTGTGGTCAGGTATGGACTGTGAAGAAAGCTGAGCACCAAAGAATTGATGCTTTTGAACTGTGGTGTTGGAGAAGACTTTTGGAGTCCCTTGGACTGCAAGGAGATCCAACCAATCCATTCTAAAGGAGATCAGTCCTGGGTGTTCTTTGGAAGGACTGATGCTAAAGCTGAAGCTCCAGTACTTTGGCCACCCATGCGAAGAGTTGACTCATTGGAAAAGACTCTGATGCTGGGAGGGATTGGGGGCAGGAGGAAAAGGGACGACAGAGGATGAGATGGCTGGATGGCATCACCGACTCAATGGACATGAGTTTGGGTGAACTCCGGGAGTTGGTGATGAACAGGGAGGCCTGGCGTGCTGTGATTCACAAAGAGTTGGACACAACTGAGCAACTGAACTGAACTGAAATGATGATGTAAGTTTCTGGCACCCATGTAAAAGTTCATGAGTGAAATATATATGTATATATATAGTCATCTTTTTCCCAATCCCCACTTTCTATGCCAAAAGCCCTGAGAATCCTTGTTGTTCAGTTTCTAAGTCGTATTCAACTCTTTGCAACCCAATAAACTGCAACACACCAGGTTTCCCTGTCCTTCACTATCTCCTGGAGTTTACTCAAACTCATGTCCATTGAGTCCATGATGCCATCCAATCATCTCATTTTCTGTTACCCCCTTTTCCTTCTGCCCTCAATCTTTCCCAGCATCAGGGTCTTTTCCAAAGTTGGCACTTCTCATCAGGTGGCCAAAGTATTGGAGCTTTGGCATCAGTCTTTCCAGTGAATATTCAGGATTGATTTCTTTTAGCATTGACTGGTTTAATCTCCTTGCAGTGCAAGGGACCCCAAGAGTCTTCTCCAGCACCACAGTTCGAAAGCATCAATTCTTTGGCACTCAGCCTTCTTTATGGTTCACCTCTCACATCCATACATGACTGCTGGAAAACCATAGCTTTGACTATACCTCTACCCTAGACTGGAGATTAAATACATTTGATCCATTCAAATATAGTAGTAGAATGTCCATTTCATGTGAATTTTAAAGAATCAGAGTTTAAAAATTGGAGTCAGTAAATGCTTTTTATATTACAAGATAGAAAAGCACCACTGAAAGGAGATAGTTTGACATTTTAAGGTCAGAGCTCATCTGATGAGTGTTCACAATTACAGAAAGGAAAAGAGTGATGAATCAGTTGAAGGGACTTTATTACCCTAGAAATGGAACTTTTAGTCATGTATTGCATGCAAAGCTCACTCCATCTTTAGTCACTGAATGTTCCTGGATTCATGACTGTTTAGTCATTCAATGATCAAATGCCTTATTTTCCTTCCTTCACTTTCCTCTTAGGTGTTTCAGCAGCAATTAAGTCATGCTGTGGAATGCTTACTGCAATAGCAAATGTCATAAAAATTGAACATACAGCTAATTTTACTTTTCATGAATAGAGCTCCTGTGGTTTCCCTTCAAGGCTAATGGAGGGGATACATTCCTTCGTTATTCTCAACTTTAAATCACTAAGATTAACCTTCAGAGATCCAGCTTCCACTCAGTCTAAATTTTTCATCATTGTGAATTTATTTCATATGGTTCCATTCCATTGTTGATGCCATATGTTCAGGAAGTACTGGAGTGAATAGCTATTTATTATTTATTTTTAAACTGCATTTTCAAGAGAAGGTTTTCAAACTATGATTAACATCATTTTCTGTAGGTCTATGACAGACCACTTCCTCATCTAGTTCCATCTCCTATATATAAGAGTGCTCTACAAAATCTCCATAGAAAATTAGGGAAATTTATTTCCTGGAGGAATAAGCAAACAGGCACTTCTTTTCCCCCCTGCAATTACTGTAATAATGTTTGACATAAATTAGTAAGCAGGGCTTGAAAAGGAAATGGGAACTTGGTGAAAGCAACTGATTGAATTGTCCTGAAGTTAACACAGAGTAGGGAAGATCCTATGAATTTTCCACTGGCTTGTAAATATGACAGAATCTAAGAGGGCAGCATGCCCGCTAGAGCTCTTTAGAAGACAGAACATGTCTAGTTAGGCTGCACCAATGATGTCGCCCTTCACTTCCCATCCCATCTTATCACGAAGGTTTTGTTATTTTGTGCTCATTTCAGAAGCTGATGTGTAAATGGTGTGTGTGTCTGTTGCCATGACAACCCAGCAGCAGTTGGCTCAAGCTTCTTAACAGAGTACAAATGTGCTCTGGAAGAGATGCTTGTCGAATTTGCCAGACTGTTTTCCCTCCCGGCTTCACACAAAAGGTTTAGAAGGTTCTTAACTGCATTTAGAAGAGAGACAGGCTGAAATTTAGCATTTGACTAACATGAATGATGACTTTCAAAAGCTCTGATCCCCTGCTGAAGTCATCGTGCTCCAGTCTATCATTTCAGTACATTGAGGGCAACTCTATATAATTAAAGAGAAGGACCAAGTATAAATGCAGCAAAAAATTTTGATGAATACCGGAACTGGGGCTTTTGTTGACTTTTAATGTGACTCATAACTATCTCTACATTTAATCAGAGGTCAGTGTGACTGCCTATGTTCTTATTCCTATTTTGGTTTGTCAAATTTGTGTGTAGGTGCTGTGTACCAAGAGAGAAAAAAACAAAAACAAAAACCCAACCAACAGTGCAAGCCAAGTGCATGATCCCACAGGCCCCTCTCCACACGCTTGCTTTGCCCCCTTTTTCTTTGTCCCTTTAAGTAACCAAAGGAATTCAACACAGCATTTTGTGCCAAGGTACACACAATTTTCAATTATTTAGGGATGGATTGACTGAACTTTGGGGTTCTTTGGGTCCTTCATTTTTATTCCTTGCCCTCCCCACTATCTACCAAATCTCTTTCAGAGGACACATAAAGGAAGTGAAACGCAAATTAATTCAACATTTCTCAGCAGCTTTCAAGAGGGTTTTGTTAGGAAGGTGAGATCTAGTCAAAAGGGATGTGGGGATTATCTCTGCTTCATGCTCATCCAGTCTTTGGAAGCATGAGTTATCTCTAGTTGGCTCTACTTAACAGATAACTTTTGTTAGTTACCTCATTATTCCATTAAAGGTAGCTCAGAAAGTCAGATAAATACCGGCTTTAAAAAGATCTTCATATATCTTAAAAAGTGAGTGCTTTTGGGAAAGTCAGGTACCAAAGTTTACAGGAAATTTCAAAGTGATCATAGTTTTGTTTGGATCCTAGTTACAACTTGATTCGTTGAAAGAAATATTAATTATGCTAGGATTCAGCACGTCTGACATGTCTTTAAGGAAACAGTTTAAACCTAGTGGATCTTAGTTCCATTGAGTATAAAATGAGGGAGTAGGCAAACAATAGTTCTCAGGTCCACTTCATGTCCAATGTTCTGTTTCCTTCTGGGAATTCTGGGAAACCTAAGTCCCAAAATGTACTGATTCATTTTAATAAATTAGAGTTTAAAAATATACATATATAGGCATGAAAGTTAGAGTGTTATTCACTCAGTCGTGTCCGACTCTTTGAGACCCTATGGACAGTAGCCTGCCAGGCTCCTCTGTCTTTGAGATTCTCCAGGCAAGAATACTGGAGTGGTTTGCCATTCCCTTCTCCAGGGGATCTTCCCGACCCAGGAATCAAACCCAAGTCTCTTGCATTGCAGGCAGACTCTTTACCATCTGAGCCACCAGGGAAGAAACTATCTATCTACATACAGATATAGATATATGTACATAAACATCTATCTGTCTATATATACACCTCAGATATATTGTGGGTTCAGCTCCAGACCACTGCAATAAAGCAAATATCTCAATAAAGTCGTACAAATGTTTTCATTTCCCAGTGCTCATAAAAGTAATATTTACACTATACCGTAGTCTAGTAAGTGTGCAATAATGTTTTGTCTAAAAAGATTGCATACTTTACAAATACTTTATTGCTAAAAAAAGTGCTAATCATCATCTGAGCCTTTATTGAGTCATAATCCTTTTGCAATAGTCATATCAAAGATCACTGATCACACATCACCATAACAAATGTAAAAATAACAATGAAAAAGTTTGAAATATTGCAAGAATTACCATAATGTTACGGAGACACAAACTGAGCAAATCCCACTGGAAAAATGTCAGTGATAGACTTGCTTGATGCAGAGTTGCTATAAACCTTCAATTTGTTATAAAATAAATAAATAAAAACCTAGTATCTACAATGGAGAAGGCCATGGCACCCCACTCCAGTACTCTTGCCTGGAAAATCCCATGGACGGAGGAGCCTGGTAGGCTGCAGTCCAGGGGTCGCACAGGGTCGGACACAACTGAGCGGCTTCACTTTCACTTTTCCCTTTCATGCATTGGAGAAGGAAATGGCAACCCACTCCAGTGTTTTTGCCTGGAGAATCCCAGGGACAGAGGAGCCTGGTGGGCTGCTGTCTATGGGGTCGCACAGAGTTGGACACGACTGAAGCGACTTAGCAGCAGCAGCAGTATCTACAAAGTCCAATAAAATTAAGTGTGTCTGTCTTACAATTAGCAATAAGAGAAGCATTTAAAAAATCAACATTGAGGCCCCTTCCAGCCCACTATCTTCGGCCTGCTCCCCTCAACCCACCTCTAGCTCCGTCCTTACCTAATCCTATCCTGCAGTGTTTTAAATAAGAAGCTAACAAAGAAACTGCACATTTCTGGTTTTGATTATTAACTTACTTAAATTCAAGATGACCATCTGTTTCAGAGAAGAGATTTTAACATGAAATGAGAGGTTAAGTTAGATGAACTCCAAGTACCCTATCAACACTCACTTTCTGATTTGAAATATTGGTGCTAATTGTACAGAGGAACCAGGGCAGCTACCACTTATAGCCTAGGTCACACACTTGTAGTCTGTGGCTGGAACTCAGCCCACAAATGCTTTGTTTGGCCTGCGCAAGTGATTTAATTTTTCTAAAGTTTGATTACCAGCATTTTAAAAAATGAAGATTTTACATTTTAAAACAATCCAGTTTTCAGCTTCTATTTTCAGCAGAAAGCAGCTGCCCTTTCTTGTCAAGGCAGATGCTCCCCACCCTGTTCACCCCCATTCCCACCCCACTGTGTCCTCATTCATCCTTCCTGCCCCACCCTGTCAACAAGGGAGCTATAGATGCTTGATTTACTGGCTGGTCAAGGACCACCTGCTGTCTTCAGACCACCATTGAAGAAATACTCTTCCAGGAGAAAAATCATTGAGTTTTCAGAGAATATGATGTGAGTCATATCCAATCCAAAGTTAGAGCTTCCTAGTGGGGAACTGTACTTATTTAATGATTTTTTTTCAAAAATGAGAGAGAGAAAATGAAAAAGCAATCTGAACATAGATGACAGATATTTGGTAGGTGGGATGCTATTCTTGCATATCCTGATGAACATCTCACTCTGTGCAGAGAGCTGTCTGCCCATGCTCACCTCTGTGAACAAAAGGAGAGAAATCAATCAGAGGTTTCCAGTGACAAGGCAGTGCTTCTTCATCAGACCATCCTCCTTTGATAAGAGAGTAACTGGTGGTTCTGGATTTCCCCCTCTATGGATACAGGGATCGTGCATTCTGGGTTTCTTTCAACAGCTCTATTGAGATATTACTCACATATCACAAAATTCATCCTTTTAAAATGTACAATCCAGCAATTCTTTAATATATTCACAAAGTTGTAGAGCCATCACCACTAATCACAGACTATTTTCATCACCCCAAAAAGAAAGCCACTCCCCATTTATCCCTCCATCTTCCCCTCCCTTAGCCCTCGGAAGCCACTGATCTGCTATCTGTCTGTACGGATTTGCATACTCTGGATGTTTCATATAAATGGAATCATACAATATGTGTCTGACTTGCTTCACTTAGCATGATGTTGTCAGGTTCACCTGTGTTTTAGCATGTGTCAAGACTTCCTTTTAATGACCAAATAATATTCTATTGCATAAATATGCTACCTAGTGTTTATCGATTTTGAAATTGATGGACATTTCAGTTGTTTTCACTTTGGCTATTTTGAAAAATTATGCTCATGAGTATTTTTGTGTAAGTCTTTGTGTGTACATGTGCTTTCATTTCTCTTGAAGCAGAACTGCTGAATCATATGGTAATTCTGTATTTAACTTTTTAATGAACTACCAAATTGTTTTCCCCAGTGGTTCAGCATTTTACACTCCAATCAGCAAGGTATGTATGAGGGTTCCAACTTCTCCACATCTTCACATACACTTGTTATTGTCTGTCTTTTTTAGTTTAACTATTCTAGTGGGCATAAACTAGTATCTCATTGTGGGTTTGATTTGCATTTCTCTAGTGACATGTGGCTCATAAATATATTTTCATGTCATCTTTTCATTGGCCTTTGTATATCTTCTTTGGAGAAATATGTAACCAAATTTTTATCCCACTTTAAAAATTAGGTTGTTTATCTCACTGTTAGCTGCAAGAGTTCTCTATTTATTCTAGAAACAACTTGCTTGTCAAATATGTGATGTGCAAATATTTTCTCCCATTCTGTAGGATCATCTTTTCATTTTCATAAAAATGTCCTTTGAAGCACAAAAGTTTCTTACTTTGATGAAATCCAATTTAACCACTTTTTGTCTTGTCACTTTTGCTTTCACTGTCATATCTAAGAAACCATTACCTGATCCCAGGTCACAAAGAGTTACTCCTAAATTTTCTTCTAAGAGTTTTATGTTTTTCGGTTAATGTTTAGGTCTATGGTCTATTTTCAGTTAGTTTTTCCTATGTGATATGAGATAAGGGCATGCAATTTGTTTTTATATTGAAGAACTTTTCTCATGTGACTTATGCTTTGACCTGTGCTTTCTTAAGGAAGGCAAAATCTGAAAATGCAATGTGCTTGTACATCCTATCCTAAGGAAAAAAGCTCTGCTCAGATTGTCAGTGTGATACAGAATAATACTCTGCAATTAACCTCATGCTTTACAGTATAACAGAGATCAACCAAAGTTTCCTGATAACATTTTACTTTGCGGAAGAGCAGGGTAAGAATGTGGCTCGATGATTATGTGGTATTTTCTTCAAGAGTTCAGATAAAAGATCCTAAGTCATGGAGCAGTGATCCACAGGGCCCTGGCCAACCTGCCTCATTCTCAGAATCACCCAAAGACTCAAAGGCTGGATACTGGGAAACTGCTCCTCTGTGTGAGATTCTTTTGACTCCCAAATCCGTGTTAGTGCATCTGTGTATAGACATGTGTGTAGACATGTGTGTACATGTGCACATATGTAAGTGTGGGAAGGTTGTATGTATACACATATCCATGTGTGTATATGTATATGTGTGTGCCCTCAGTTCCCAACATAAAATAATAAATTGTGTATCATTTCTACTGGCATTTTCATCCAGCCTTGAAAAGTGAAAGACTGTGTCCTCTGAATTCCTCACTTGCTAGGAGACACTGAGTGCCTCCCTCGCCTCAGGGATTATTGCTCTTCTTTATTCTGCTTCGCTCCCAGAAAATAATCATGGAGAATTTCTGGAATTCTCCTCTCTGTTAATAATCTTTGTTATCTTCTGCCTAAGATAAACTTTATGGGAGAGCTTGGGAATTTTACCACTGTTTTTAAAAATGATTTCTGCAAGAAAGTCTATTATGCACTCCAAACAATTGATTTACAAACTTTGGAATTCAACTTATGTACAACCAAGGGGCTAGTTTTATGGTTTCTTAGTCTTCTTCTGGTTTCATGGTTTTTAACAAAGGTCAGTGAAAGTTAAAACTGAGGAACAACTTCCAATTAGTTCCTGGGCATTTTCATGAAATTTGGAATCCCAGAAGTGAATGTTTCTGGGGAAATTTGGCCTGCAGAGTCATAAAGTGACTTCTAAGAGTTCCCTCTTTTTTAATCAACCAAATTAACACCTCAGGCTGTAGTATCTGGGACTGAGTCACTGGAAGAGGGCAAGTAAATTCAGAGAAACCATTAATCAAGATAAAGATTGATAGGCAAAGAGGCACATGGTAAAGAATGCGGCATTTTGTCTGACCTGCTACAAGAAAGCAGGTCTTCTCTTGCCTTCAACATTGACCCTAGTAACCTGCACTTGCCCTTGGGGTCCCTACTGCTGTTGACCTGTCTTCCCACAGGAAGCCAGCACACACTCAGCTTTCTACACTAAGCCCCAACATATTAATCAGAGAGCTGTTTCCACTATTTGTGCTGCTTTCCCTGGGGGGAGGCCATCCTGAATCAGTGTTCTGATTCCGTCCTTAACAAGCTACATGAGCTCAAGCAAATTATTTAACCTCTCTCCACTTCCACTTCCACACAAACCAAGAGGAGGTAGTACCTGCTCCACTTGGAAAGCAGAGCTTCTCCCTTCTAGCTGCCTGGTAGAATACCAGAAGATTGTTGTTTTCAAATGTCAATGCCTGGGCCCACACCAAGTAATTACATCAATGTCTCTAGGGGTGGAGCCTGGGGAAGAACATTTTTT
This sequence comes from Aepyceros melampus, assembly GCA_006408695.1. NCBI lineage: Eukaryota > Metazoa > Chordata > Mammalia > Artiodactyla > Bovidae > Aepyceros > Aepyceros melampus. The sequence goes on along the minus strand of SJXQ01009611.1, from coordinate 169,176 downwards.
GGAAGCAGCCACAATAGGGACCACTGTCCTGGAGGAGTCAATTAGACAAGCTTGTGAAAAGTGCCTCGATGCCTATAAATCACCACACAAATCAGAATTTTTAATCTTTTAATTTCATTAAACTGACCCTCATGGAATGTGGGCTATGTATCCTAGAGGACCTTGTTCTAGAAGATGAAGGAAGCTAAAACCTAATCTTTGCCACTGGGGGTTTACCAGACTAGCAACTCACCAGATAGTAGAGATGTGTGTTATCTTGTAATTGTGTATTATGAAGGGTAACGCAATCAGGTCATGGTTGAGGGCTTATTCCTGGCCATTATCATTGTACCTCTCTGCTTATCTGCATGTAAGTAGACAGAGCATCCAGAAGGTCCTCAGGACAAAGGCCATGTCTTACCTACCTGGTACCCCAACAGGAGTCACAGTGCCCTGCACTGGGAATGAATAAAGTCCTGGTGGGACCTGAAAGGGGAAGAGAGGGAGGGTCACTTCTGCTTGGGAAGATGGGCCAAGGCTTCATAGAGAGACTGGGCCTTCAGTGGATGGTTAGGACTTTCACAGAGAAGCAGACAGGCCTGGAAGTTCTGAGCAACTGTGACAGTGTCATCAAGAGCCATGGAGAATGGCAGAGGCTACAGTGGTGAGGGGGGACTGGAAGGCAGGGAGATGAAGGCAAGGAGACCCGGTAGCACATAACGGAGTGCTGGATCTGAAAGCAGGTGGCGGTAGGGCCATAGTGCAGCAGGGAAAGGGGGCAGTAGGTAGGAGTGGCAGGACTCAGCCAAGAGTAGAGAAGGACGTCCAAGGGTGGGACAGGTAGTGAACAAGCACAAATCACGGTTTGTATCAAAAAGAAACCACATGTCAGTGCTGAGGATGCAAAATTGGATCAGAAGGCCCTCTGGGTTTATCCTTCTACAGAAGGGAAAGTCAAAACTTATGAAAAAAATGAAGTCCTCTGGGGTACAGACCATGGCTGCTGCTGCTGCTGCTGCTAGGTGAACCATATAAGGTCCAGCTGACCATGCAAACACAGAACACTCTCATCATGCATTTAATAGTTTTTTCATCTTATTGAGAAGGTCAGGATACTGGCCATTTTCCCAAACAGTATTAGGAAGACATTTTTTAAAAAAGAGTCCACAGGCAAATCAGAGTAGCAACTTGTGTGAAGCTAATCTAATAATTGCCCCTGGACCTTGGCTCGGAGAACCCCACCCAGCGTCTGGTTGAGCAAGAGGCTCACTTGGAACCTGGCGTGGAGACTAACGCGACATCCCATTCCAGGGCCGTGGGGCCTGGGCAGCAGCACCACACAGCATATGGCTTCTGGTTCCTCTAGGCTTTCAGCCACTGCAAAATTTGTTTATTTTTCCCCAAAGGAGAGTACTGCCTAGAAGCCAAAAAAGGAGAATGCTTCCTCTTTCTTAGCCCAGCTTCTTAGATAGCTGTGCTGTGACCACCCGTTCTATCTGACTTCCTCTTCCAAACCCCTCTCCTTCCTGTCAGTAGAATTCTCAGAACTCTCACAGCTTTGTAAGTATTATCAGAAGCTTTTGCAGGACCACTTGGTGATACAGTCTGTGCTCTACAGAACTGTCTTCACACTCAATGACTCATCTGCCCTTGGAGGACATGGGGGTGAAATGTACAAGCAGGGATGGAGAGTTCCAGGTCACTCTCGCTTGAATTGTGGTGCAGGCTTATGAATGCTCAACAGTAGAAGGAGATTGGCATTTGTGGGGGCAAGACAGGGGGAGAAGTTTGAAAGGGAGATGAAGCTTTAAGGCCAATAGACAATGATTTTGCCCTCAAAGAGAAACTAGTAATTTTTTTCAGATCTATCTTCTTTAGACTACAAACCTCATGAGAACCATGAGGGGCTATGGCACCATCGTAGTTCATTTTTACCCCATAACGTACTGACAGATACATAGTAGGTGCTAATAAATGTTTATTGAATGAATGAGCAAATGAATAAAGGTAGAACAGAGTCATAAGAGCATTGAAAAATAAGCCATTTAAAAATATACATTAATATAAGAAGAGAGAGCTGCATTTATACATATTAACAGAGTTGCTCTCTGGGGAGAAGGATTAGAGATTATTCTAATTGTTTTCCTTTTATAATTTTTTGTGATGGTTTCTATAATTGGCTCTCATATTTGTTTAATAGAAGTGTTTTAAAGTAAATTCAAAATTTTAAAGGTCTGGAAGGGGAGATACAAAATGTAAAGCAGTTTTGTGTTGGGCATGGAATTATAAAGTTTCCTTTTGTTCACTTTCTGAAGTTCTGTTGCTTTTATCATCTGAAATAGTTTAATAAGTGTCTTAGTTCAGACTGCTATGACAAAATGCTGTAGACTGGGTAGTTTATGTGTGTGCTAAGTCACTTTAATCATGTCCAACCCTGTGCGGCCCTATGGACTGTAGACTACCAGGCTCCTCTGTCCATGGGATTCTCCAGGCAAGAATACTGGAGTGGGCTGCCATTTCCTTCTCCAGAGGATCTTCCTGGATAGAAATTCATTTCTCACAGTCAGGATGCTGGCAGATTCAGCACTGATTTAGGCCACTTCCTGGTTCATAGGTAGTGTGTCCTCTTGGGTTCTCAAATGGAAAAAGGGATGAGGGTCTCCCTGGGGGTCTCTTTTATAAGGATACGGATCCTGTTCTTGACGTAAGCACCTCCCAAAGGCCCCATCTTCTAACACCACCTCACTGGGGGGTTAGTATTTCAGCATAGGATTTTCAGGGGATACAGACATTCAGTTCACGCACCAGCTTAGCGAGTCATCCTGGTAGGAGCACCACATTGTGTAAAGGCTGGGATCCCAGAGTTCACTAACCACGAAGAAAATATCAACTTTAAGAGGAGAAGTAGGTGAAGAACTGAGCTTTATTATGGCATATCTTTCAATTGGTAAAAAAAAAAAATTAATAACATTAATAGAGATTTTCTTTTTAAATTCCTCTTGGGGGACCTTCCCTCATGGTCTAGTGGTCAAGACTTCATCTTCCCATGCAGGAGGTGTGGGTTCGATCCCTGGTCAGAGAGCTAAGATCCCACATGCCTCATGGCCCAAAAAACAAAACACAGAACAGAAGCAATATTGTAACAAATTAAATAAAAACTTTAAGATGGGGGAAATCCCCCTTGGAATTTTTTAAGTCCCACATCACATTCACCAGAAGCTAAGTTGGTCCAGCATACTTTCTTCATCCTCTCTTATCAGAGGCTGTGTTTTCTGACTTTCTGTTCATGGTTAAGGATTTTTTTCATTGATTAAGATGAGACATAGATTTCTTATGCTTCTTTCAAATGGAAAATTAGAAGTTGGTTATTTGCGCATATTTTTCAAATGCACAGGTAGGAAAATGAGAGCACAAAGTATGATTGTTATATAAATTCTACGACAGACTATGCAGGTTGTTGATCCTATGACACTTTACAGATGAATGAGGAGTTTTGTCTAATGGATTGATTTATAATCTGGTCCACAAACACTGTGAGCTAATACCTGCTTTGATTGAGGTGGAACTAGTGAACAGAACCATGTGAAGGAGCAGCTGCAGGAGTAGGCACTCCAGGTTCTATTAGCACCACCAAGTTGGGAAATAAACAGGGAAGTTGTCTTGGTGCAAAGCTGTCAGCAAGGGCTAAGGATGGAAGAGTTCCCAAATGAACACCGTGCTGTAGGTTGTAATGGAGTGGATGACAGCAGAGTGTGTGGGGTGGGGAGGCGGGGGGCGGGGGGA